>VATE01000006.1:0-69822 GCA_008065195.1 Metschnikowia amazonensis
ATAAAATTTCTGATTACTAAATTCCATTAAAGTTGGTGTGAAACAATATGCCATTTGGTTTGAATAATTTTGAAATATTGGTATGAATAATTTTGCGCACTGGTATGAATAATTTTGAAAAATTTTGTACAAGTTGTTGTAAGGGAAGCTAGTTCATTCGTTTTGACCCTTGACTCCCAAAATACCAAATCTTCAGGTTTAAATTCTGAATATTGAATAAATATCTAAGATTCAAAATACTGAATTAATATCTAAGAATCAAAGTACTGAATTAATATCTAAGATTCAAAATACCGAATTAATATCTAAGTTTTAGAATACTGAATTAATGAAAGTTGGTTGAAGATTGTGCGAAGTGGTACGGAATTTGAATTATTGGTTTGAATATTTTGTCGCACTAATAATTTTAAAAAACACTGTATCTCACAAATTTGCCCTACTACTGCCATTGGAATGGTTTCAACAAGTCTAATACCAGAGTTTGCTGGCTATTCTGAGGTAAATTTGCTTTTCCTTAGAAAATACTTTAAAAGGCCGACAGAAGATGGATGTAGATGACACTTTCTACTTGATATGGGCTAGATGCTCAATGCCATGCGAAAATCATTTTCAATCACCTGGCGAGGAAGAAGTCATAGTTACTCATTTCACTTCGGGAAGATGCACAAATGAACGTAGAAGTATTCACTTCGGGAAGATGCACAAATGAATATAGAAGTATTTATTTTTTTTCGGGAAATTCACTGTATTATTATGATATTTTTTAGTATCATTTGAGTAGCATGGATTAATAGGGCCTATCTGCGTTCACATTCTATAAGTACTCCATATTTATGGAGTGTAAGTACTAAGTAGTTCTTCATCACAGACTCAATATCTAATATTTTCTTCTCTTGTTATATTTACATAAATCCAAGAAATAATCTCAGACTTGCCGTAACCCGAAGACGGCAACCTTATATGCAACATGCTTAAAGCATTAGTAATCAGCATAAGTGCACCAAATCTACATGCAGCTCTAGAGTTTCTCTCCACCAATCATCAATGGATAAGTACTTCCTACTAGACTTATAGAAGAAGTTAACAGATTATTTTATAGTATGCTACCCCACTATAAGTCACCTTCTAAACTGTGGCTGCTGCTGAAATTGTGAGACATCTGTACATCTCAGATGCTCGTGCATACGCATCAAACAGGCCATGCATTGATTAAGTAATCACACATAAACCATTTCAAAATCAACAAGAGATCTATAGTGATAGTAAGCAGCAAAGTATGAAAGAAATAGTAGCGGGAGACTTATGCAACATGTTCTAAGTGGCTTCTAACCTGAGGGATTTCTACCTGTGAAGCTTAGCAAAGAGGCTCATCTGCTCTTTTGAAAGTGCATCTTTAAATGAAGATCCTGATTTGTATAGAAACATTACATAAGCATTACACCATACTAAAAAGTTCGAATCACGTCACTTTTGTTTCACTATATCCTAGGGTCAATGCGCAATTGGCTGCGGAGGAGTTATGTGCAGAGAGCAACCATGCCGCATTAGTGTGGCTACATTTGGGGTATATAAAGAGCAGCTTCCCCGTATAGTTTACTTCTACCAGTGCTAAAACGAATTGACAAGTATTGAGAACTTACAATTCATAGATTCAAATACTACAGGACATAACAGGACTCCACTAAACAAACTCCCGCTTCAATTTCTTCGACATGTCTAAAATCATTGTTTTCGGAGCCCACGGAAAAGTTGGCCAGAGAATTGTTCAACAGCTTAGCAAATCATCTAAGTACCAAGCTACGGCAGTGGTCAGAACTCCAGAGCAAGACAAGCACATTTCCCTGTTCGCCGGCAGCAACGTGACCACCAAGCAAGTCAAGTCGCTCGCAGACATTACCGTGGATGAATTGGTCCTGGTTGTGGGTGGCAACAAGGCCATTGTGCTCAGTGTGGGTTCTGCAGGAAAAGACCTCTTGAAGGTGGATTTGGACGGTGTTGTCAAGACATTCGAGGCTGCAGTGAAGGCCAACATCAGACGGTTGATTCTAGTCAGTGCTGCCTACGCCGGCAGCAGGGAGTTTGGTGCTGCGTCTTCCATCAGAGACTACTACGTGGCCAAATTCTACGCAGATCGCATTTTGCAGAACGAGTTCAAGGACTCCTTGGACTACACAATTGTCAAGCCATCCCTTTTGACGGACGGAGAAGGTACAGGCAAGATCCACTTCTTAGACGGCAAGGAAGACTCCGGCACTGTTGACCGTGCCGATGTGGCGCTGGTGATTCTTGAGATTTTGGACAACCCCAACACCTACGGAAAGTCCTATGATTTCAAGAACGGTGACACTGACATTTTTGCAGAGTCTACGTGGAAATAAATGTGCGTTTGATAGAAGGGGATACGGCTATGATGTATCGAAAAAGATGTATCAGAAGGGCCAGGCCAAATTTATCGATTCATATGGAAGGGATAGTCACCATAAGACCTAGCTGAGTAGCCAGAAGATGCTTAACACCCAATAAAATACGTACAAATAATCAAAGTATGATGTTTATGAGACAAACCCTAGATGTGTATCGCATAGCCAGATGCGCGAATGCTACAGATTCTCAAACAGCCCGGTATACTAAGTCCAATGGTTGAACAAGAGCATGAAACATCATGGTATTTCACCAGCCCAGATTCTTCTCTCAGTCATCAACAGCATAAAGCACCTAAAATAATAAAGCCAGCTATAGCTTTCATGATAGATGTTATTACATAATGTTTTACAACTTTTAGTAGAGTTCAATATTTGAAATTTATATCGGGGAGATTGCTGATACAGTATTTTTCAAAATTATCCAAACTAGTGCGACAAAACTATTCAAACCAAATGTTTCACACCAACTTTTAATGGAATTCAGTAATCAGAAATGTTATGTTTGGACGATTGCTTATACATAGTATTTTTAGAGTCTTCCAATCAACGATCGAAACCGACAAAACTTAACATGTTATTCTGTAAATTAAAACTTGTATTGCTTTGAATAATTTTGAAATTGGTTTGAACATTTTGTCGGACTGGTTTGAATAATTTGTCGCACTAGTACAGTGTTTTTCAAAATTATTCATACCAGTGCGACAAAATTAATCCAACCAAATGGCATAATATTTCTTTTAATAGTTTTCAGTAATCAGATATTTTAAATCTTGCTATTGCTATTAAATTCTATTCTTAGAGTCTTCCAAGGCCAAACAGACACTAAAGTAGTTTCCATGTTATGCTGTATATTAAAACTTGTACTTGGTACGAATAATTTTGAAATATTGGTATAAATAAATTTGTCGCATTCGTATGAATAATTTTGAAAATACTGTATACTTGGAGTCTTCCAATTAACGATCGAAACAGACAAAACTAAAGTAGTTTCCATGTACCATGTATAAAAACTTGTATTGGATTAGATAATTTTACTGGATTGGATATTTTACTGGATTGAATATTTACTGGATTGAATATTTACTGGATTGAATATTTACTGGATTGGATATTTTACTGGATTGAATATTTACTGGATTGGATATTTTACTGGATTGAATATTTACTGGATTGAATATTTTTGTCGCACTAGTTTAAATATATTGAATAACACTGTATTCTCTTCGAGCCTGCCTCATACCAACTTCAGTGGGGTCGTAAACCAATGCCTGTTAACAGTACCAGGATAATAGTCGATTGAATCTTTATATTCAGTTATCATAAAACAGGAATGTAGGAATGTAGAATATAGGAATGTAGTATGTATACCAGGGTTGTATTGAATCATATAGACTCTACATAAATTGTGCGGCTTCCCACAACATGCATCCCGATTCGTATAGTCAGTTCCTAAGATCTCTAACCAAACCGAACCAAAATATATCTCTCGCTTACTGAGTTACTACAGTGAGTAATACAATGGGGAAATGTACGCGAATTTAAATTCATGTTGATATTACGAGATTTCTGAAGCCACTCAAATTCCCATTCGTCAGATTTCCATTCATCAAAATATCCATCAAAGTATTCATCAAAGTATTCATCAAAGTATTCATCAAAGTATCCATCAAAGTCCATTCATAAATCCTTACTATATCCTAATAAAATCAAATTAATCCAAATTACTCATTTCCATAATTTTTCATCCCAATTAGTGCATAGTCGTGAGCGTGGAAATCGCCTGATGCGACTACACCTTTACCTCCTATCACCACCAGTCTTCCCTCACTTCCTCACAGCATAGCCGTACTTCACCCCTCCCCCAAACCAATTCTTCACAGCATGCTAAATTTACGACTCCTATCCACTAAGGCCACCGTGCTTCAGGATGTCGTCATTGTGGGCGGAGGCCCCGCAGGACTCTCGCTTTTGGCGGCTCTCAAAAACAACCCTAAAACACTGGATCTCTCATGCACCTTGGTGGAAGGGCTGAATCTCTCCGGGGTTCGGGCCTTTGGAAACCTGCCGCCACCTCATTATACCAACCGCATTGTGTCGTTGACGCCGAAATCCGTGCAATTCATGAAGGACAAGGTGGGAAACTGGGATCTTTTGCATCAGAACAGGGTGAAGTTTTATGACCACATGGTGGCCTACGACCTGCAGGACGCCAAGGCAAGGATCCATTTTGATGCCTCGAATGTCCAGATTGACGGACAATCCGCAAGCATTGCTGCCATGTGTGAGGTGCTCAATATACAGGCGTCGTTATTACAGAAAGTGGAGTCGTTGACGGACATTTTGCCCGACGACGAGATTCCTACCATTGTGGACGATGCCAAGGTGGTGGCTATTCGGTCTGGTGACAACGAAAATGGCTTGGACTGGCCTATTGTGTCTTTGAGCACTGGCGATAGCTACCAGGCTCGCTTGCTCATTGGAGCCGATGGGCAGAACTCGCCAGTCAGGAAGTACGCCGAGATCGAGTCTCGTGGCTGGAGCTACGACCGTTTTGGCGTGGTGGGAACCTTGAAGTTGCTGTTCAAAGACTACCGGGACATTGCATGGCAGAGGTTCTTGAGCACTGGGCCATTGGCCATCTTGCCATTGCCCGACAACAACGCCACGTTCGTGTGGTCAACAACGCCTGAGTTATCGGAGCTTTTGCTCAAGGTGGACGACCACATCTTCCCCCACCTCCTCAATGCAGCTATGACTTTGGAGGAAACGGACTTGAACTACTTATACAAGGTGTTACAGGCGGACCCCGCAGACAAGAGCGTGCTTTCGGAGATTTCTTGGCGATTATCCAAGTTTTCGGAGCAGGATTTGGACGACAATTACCCGGTGCCCATTGGAGAGTTGACCCCCAACTCCAGAGCAAGGTTTCCATTGAAAATGCTCCATGCTGACACTTATGTGGCGCCCCGCATAGCGTTGGTGGGCGACGCAGCGCATACGGTGCACCCGTTGGCGGGGCAGGGCCTCAATATGGGTCAGAGTGACGTTGCCTCGTTGGTGAGTGCCATTGAAACGGGTGTTGACCGGGGCCTTGATATCGGGTCTACGTTGGTGCTTGAGAACTACTACTCCGAGTCATGGCCTGCCAACCATGCTTTGATGGGGGTGTGTGATAAGCTCCACAAGATATTTTGCACGGATTTTGGGCCCATTGTGTTTTTCCGTGGGTTTGGCTTGAAGACCTTGAATATGTTTGACAGTGTCAAGGAGTTGATGATCAAGAGCATCAGTGGTAGATGAAAGAGGGTAAGGAGAATGTAAATAGAAAGCAATGGTTTAGCCTCAAACAATTAGCTACGATAAATCAATAGTACATTATTCAAACCAGCTCCAATATTCAGACCAGCTCCAATATTCAGACCAGCTCCAATATTCAAACCAATATTAGAAAAAGTTTCGTACCAGTACATTGTTTTTAGAGTGTTTTTAAAATTATTGAAACTAGTGCGAAAAATTATTCAAACCAATATAAATTATTCAAGCCAGTGCGACAAAATTATTCAAACCAATAAATTATTCAAACCAAATACAAGTTTTAATTTAAGATAACATGGAAACTACTTTAGTTTTGTCAGTTTCGACCGTTGATTGGAAGACCTAAGAATAAATATGAGCAATCGTCCAAATTAAAATTTCTGATTACTGAATTGTATTAAAAGTTGGTGTGAAACATTTTCCATTTGGAATAATTTTGTCGCACTAGTTTGAATGATTTTGAAATCTTGGTATGAATAATTTTGTCACACTAGTTTGAATAATTTTGTCACACTAGTTTGAATAATTTTGAAATATTGGTTTGGATAATTTTGAAATATTGGTTTGAATAATTTTGAAATCTTGGTTGAATACAGTATTTTTCAAAATTATCCATACCAGTGCGACAAAATTATTCAAACCAATAAATTATTCAAACCAAATACAAGTTTTAATTTAAGATAACATGGAAACTACTTTAGTTTTGTCGGTTTCGACCGTTGATTGGAAGACTTTAAGAATAGAATGTAACAGTTATCAGCAAGATATAAAATATCTGATTACTGAAAACTATTAAAAGTTGGTGTGAAACATTTCGTCATTGGTTTGAAAGAGTCTGCGAAATAGTATGAAACATTTTGAAATAATAGTTGAACAATTTTGTCGCACTAGTTTTAATAATTTTGAATTGGTTGAATAATTTTGAATTGGTTGAATAATTTTGAATTGGTTGAATAATTTTGAAATTGGTTGAATAATTTTGAAATTGGTTGAATAATTTTTAAAGTGGTTAAAAAATTTTTAAATTGTTTGAAAAATCTTGGTTGAATAATTTTGAAAGACTAATTTCGAAATTGGTTGAATAATTGTCGCACTGGTTAATAATACTACGCTTTATTATGCTGCATTACGTGCCCAATCATACTCGCGCCTGCACCCTGCACCTGATATTTCCACCTACTATTTCACCTCTGGTCACCTATGCTTGTTCCATTGCACATCCGGGCGCTTGCATCGTTGCAGCTGTTATCCGGGCTCTTCAACCAAGAGCCCTCAAAGCCATGCTTCCAGATTGTCGAACCCATCAACACAGACAATCTCCTCATCAAAGACAAGTATCGCACCCTCCGCGATGACTATAAACCTCCAAAGCATCCTCTTGTCTTATGCCACGGGCTCTCTGGATTCGATACGCTAACGCTCTTGCGATTCCCGCCCATCCAGATGGAGGGAATATCCAAGAATTATGAAAATTCCCACCCCAACGGCACCCAAGACGACGCAAACCAGTACGAGTCTGACCTCCAGTCAGTCTCAGACCAGGTCACTTCCAATGCTTCTATCTTGGTCAACTATTGGCACGGCATCGAACAGGCTCTCACAAAGGCAGGCGCCAAGGTTATCATAGCAAAAGTGCCTCCGTTTGCAACCATATCCGAACGGGCTCAGCTGCTTGACCAGTTGTTGACCAAGACTTTCGCCAACAGTCCAGAGAGAGGTAACCATGAACGGGTCAAAATTAACTTGGTTGGCCACTCAATGGGTGGACTTGATGCTCGGTACCTCATCTCCAAGATTCAGACAAAAGACTCTCCATATGAAGTGGTTAGTCTCACCACTGTCAGCACGCCGCACCATGGCTCAGAGGTAGCAGATTTCGTGACCAGGTTGGCCAGCAAAGATCCACTTTTAGAGACACTTTGCCCGAAAGCCATCCCGCAATTGACAACCAATTATATGAAAGGCTTCAATGCCCGGGTGCAGGACGATCCAAACGTCACATACTTTTCGTACGGGGCTCTGATGCATCCCTCAGGAATACGGCTATTCCGGGCCACGTACGAGATTCTCAAGTCGGAGATCCGCAACAATGGAGGATTGCACACTGAAAACGATGGCATGGTCAGCGTCAGGCTGTCGATGTGGGGCAATTATCTTGGGACATTGGACGATGTGGATCATTTGGACTTGATCAATTGGACTAATCGCGTGAGGGCTACTGTAGACCAACTTGTGTTTAACCAGTCACCTTCTTTCAATCCAATTGCTCTTTATTTGGATATTGCCGATAATTTAAGTCAAAGGGGTTTCTGAAGATGAATTGTGGGTATTCTAGAGTTCAACTCTGGGTATTCTGGAGTTCAATTCTGGAGTTCAATTCTGGAGTTCAATTGAGAAGTTCAAAAGTCAATTCAAAGTCAATTCAAAGTCAATTCAAAGTCAATTCAAAGTCAATTCAAAAGTCAATTCAAAGTCAATTCAAAAGTCAATTCAAAAGTCAATTCAAAAGTCAATTCAAAGTCAATTCAAAAGTCAATTCAAAAGTCAATTCAGAATCCAATAGAAATCCAATTCTCATCAAAACACGTCTCTCAATGATTCATCCTTTTCATAAACTCTACTTCAGAACCAAACTTGCTTCATTTCCTAATTCAATTCTTCTATCCCGAAATCATTTCATGTTCCATTAATATAACCCATATCCTTCTTTTAAGATACTGTGATTGCCTTGGTGTATTGGAACTGCTCGATTCCCCATGTGCCGTTGAATCTGCCCGTACCACTTGCCTTCACTCCTCCGTGCGGAATGGTAGCCTCATCGTGGATGGTGGAGCTGTTCACATGCACTCCGCCAGACTCCAAGCGCTTTGCAACTTCAATTGCTTGAAGAATATCCTTGCTCCATACAGAAGCCTTAAGACCGTATGCAGACGAGTTGACCTTTTTCAAGACACCTTCCAAATCTCCAAACTTCTCGATGCACAAGATAGGGCCGAATGTCTCTTGAGATGTGATGTGCATATTGTCCGTAACGCCTTCAAGAATGAGCGGGTTGACGTTATCACCATGAAACACCTCAAAGCCTTTTCCCAAAATCCTTGCACCCTTGTTGAGAGCATCCTCGGCCAAAAGCCTGACCTTACGAGCACCCTTCTGGTCTCGTTGTGGGTAAACAAAGCCATTCTCTTCGAGCATAGCAGTGGCCGTCTTCTGCAAATGTGTTTTGAACTCGTCATACACATCTTCTTGCACATACACCGTGTCTAGACACATGCAAACCTGCCCCATATGGAGCCAGCCACTGAGCAAAGCACTGGCAGCAGCCTCTGCCACATCTGCATCCTTGAGAACAACAGAGACGTTTTTCCCGCCCAATTCCAACAATGCAGGCTTGAAGTTCCGCGATGCCAGCTGAGAAACGTGTCTTCCAACCTCAGTGGATCCGGTGAAGTTGACCATTCTGATATCGGGGTTTGCCATGAGCAAATCTGTCACTTCTTGATGTTCGTGTGGCTCCACATGGATCAATTGTAGAGCTGCCGGATCCACACCTGCCTCCAAGAAGTGGTTGACTAGCAAGCTTGAAACACGTGGTGCTTTTTCGTTAGACTTGACAATCACTGAGCATCCAGCAGCCAAAGGCGCAGCAATTGCGCGAGCAGCCAAAATCACTGGAGCATTCCATGATGCGATGGAAAGCACAGGTCCTATGGGGGTTTTCACAGAGAATGCTAATTTCGTGTCCAAGGATTTGAGGACTGAACCCTCTGGATCGGAGATTTTCAGAGCATACTCTCGGATGTTGGCCACGGCACGTGAAACTCCAATGGATGCAAATATTTCGCTGGACCCGATTTCTTGGTGGGCTTCTGTATACAAAGCCAGGTTTTTCTCCACTAGACTGGCTGCATCGTAGAGGATCTTGGCCCGTTCATTGAAAGGCCTGTTCTTCCATGCGGTGAAGCCGGCCATGGCATGGCTGCATATTTGAGGTATCCAAGCCTTGTCAATGGGTGAGTACTCATGGAGATGCTTTGAAGTGTTGGAGAGCACGGGATGTGCTGATTTCGAGATAACCGGCTTGCCGTTGAGAATGGATGGAATCACACGCATTGATGAAAATGCTAACTAAAACTGCGCAGCCACCAGGTTTTATAAGGCGTATGCAAGTTAACACCTGTTCCCATTCACACCAGTACATCCAGTAACCACAAGTGTTATTGTTAACCACAACTGTAAGTAACTTTGGCAATTGCTAAGTAACTTTGGTAAGAGATAATTGAATATTGCAACTTTGAAGTAACTTTTACTTTAAGCAACCTTAACCACAACTGTTAACCACAATGATCTATTGTACCCTGTATCTTGCACAGCTAGTACACACTATTGTATAACTTGTATAGCTATTGTATAAAAACTATTGTAATATTTCACTTATTGTAGTATAACAGTTAGAAGGTAACAATTATGGTGGTTAAATCCCTATTGTAGTATAACATCCTATTGTAATCCAACATCAGTACATCCGGCCACCAAACAAGAGCGGAGAGAGTTGAATGGATGAGTTCCCTGGTTGCAGATAAATCAGTGTTATTGATCAGTGTTATTGATGTTATTAATGAGTGTTATTCATCAGTGTTATTGATGTTATTCATGAGTGTTATTCATCAGTGTTTTAGTATAAGGCATTTTTCAGTTCTAGAGTCACTTGACTGTGTACCTGGTGGTCTGTACTAACATTTAAGGAATTTCAATTTTCTATTCTACTACTGAGCGAAAAAGCCTCCTTTTTATATTATAGAAATCATGCACAAACACCCAACATGAAACACGGGGTGCATACGTGACGAAAAGCAAAGTTTCAGCCTAGTGTCACGTTGCGGAGTTGGCGTGCTAGTCCAAGAGTCGCACTGGTTCTACATGCACATGGCGCTGGTCGTTCAATGATGTATTAATACATACAGAAGGTTCTATACATACATAGGATTCTCAACAATTAGTAACCGAAAGCAGCCAACTTCTTAGCGTCGTCCGAGTCAGCAACTTGAGACTTGGCAGCAGCCAACTTCTTAACTGCAGAAACCTTTCTTTGGTAGTACTCGGCAGACTTCAACTTTCTCTTCTCTTCCAACTTCTCGACGATAGACTCGTACTTCCATCCAACGGCAGCAGACAACTTACCGACAGTGGTGTACTTTCTACCTGGCTGCAATCTCAACACTCTCAAGGCTTGTGGAACCACAACTCTCTTCTTGGTGTCGTATGGAGAAGGAATACCCTCAAACACCTTCAATCTCTCCAAAGCGGCCTTACCTCTGGCAGTCTTGTGAGGGATCATACCTCTGATAGCCTTGTACAAAACTCTGGAAGGAGCTCTGAAGTGGAAAGGACCCTTCTTCTTGTTGTATCTGGTAGCCTTTCTCAAGTAGTCGTGGAACTTCAACTTGTTTCTGAAGAACTCACCGGACATGTTCAAAGCCTCACATCTGACAACGACGACCTTTTGGCCGTTCAACAATTGCTTGGCGATGATGGATGCCAAACGACCCAACAAGTGGCCCTTACCGTCGATGACAACAACTGGTTGGTGATCAGACATTATGTGGTTGTTTTCTGTATGTAGAAGAGTGTCTATGCTAGGAAAAATTTTGATGAAAAAACGTGAGGTTTCCCGCGACCGGTGGTGCACGTAGGCGCGCGCTGTGAGTGCAGGCCATGTCGCTCGCTAGACCTTTAGGGCTGAAGCCCTGGCCGCATCACTTCGCACACTTGGTGTACGGGTGCTTTAGCAGAGGGCACCTGCCAGGGTTTGGCACCGATGGGATGTAGTTAGCACCGATGGGATGTAGTTGGATCTGGATTAAACTTTCTAGGCTTGAACTGGGATGTACCGGTTGGAAAGTGACTGCATGTACTATGGTATAGTGTAGATGTACGGGTGTTTACTGTCAATGTGGATGTACGGGTGTTAGGATATCTTTTCGCAGCTACCATCGTGTAGCAGCCAGGCAGAGTAGGCCTCATCTTAATACAGTATTTTTCAAAATTATTCAAACCAATATAAAATTATTCAAACCAAAAACATGTTTTAATATACAGCATAACATGGAAACTACTTTAGTTTTGTCCGTTTGGCCGTTGATTGGAAGACTTTAAGAATAGAATGTAACAGCTATCAACAAGATATAAAATATCTGACTGCTGAAAACTATTAAAAGTAGGTGTGAAACATTATGCTATTTGGTATGAATAATTTGTCGCACTAGTATGAATAATTTTGAAATATTGGTATTAATAATTTTGAAATATTGCTGAATAATTTTGTCGCACTAGTTTGAATAATTTTGAAAAACACTGTATCACCCTTGGTTCAAATGTATCATCCTTATTTTAATCCTCTAGTTTATACCTAGTTTATACCTAGTTTACACCTAGTTTACACCTAGTTTACACCTAGTTTCACCTAGTTTATACCTAGTTTATACCTAGTTTATACCTAGTTTATACCTAGTTTATACCTAGTTTATACGTAGTTTACACGTAGTTTACACCTAGTTTATAAGTTTATAAGTTTATATACCCTGCTTTATATTCTCCTGTAGTCTACACAGAAAGCTCATTGTTCTTGATCAACTCGTTGAGCACAGCAATAATCGCCTTCATGGAAGACTCGTTCGTATCGGAGTCAACTCCACATCCCCATCTGCTGGTCTTGCCACCGTCGGCATTCACGTACAGCACCTCGATATATGTAGCAGCCTTGTCCTGGGTTCCTGTACCCAAAGAGTGCTCGTTGTAGTTGACCACCTCGAACAAGGTGCCGAACTGCTTGGCAACGGCATCCACGAACGCAGAAATTGGACCGTTACCGGTTCCGTTGATGCTGACCCTTTCGCCGTTGACAAGGAGCGTGGCGGCAATGTCACGAGACTCCGAGTTCTTCACCTTGGTGGTGGTGTACTCCTCAAGCACAATGGACGATGTGCCCATGTACATGTAGTGCTTGGAAAAGAGGGCCGTGATTTCATCAGTCTTCAACTCGCGGCCCAATTTATCGGCATGGTCCTGGACCACCGTGGAGAACTGCACTTGCAAGGTTCTGGGCAAGTCCAAGCCCAAAGACCTCAAGATCACCCATGCGGCTCCACCCTTACCGGACTGCGAGTTGACTCTGATCACAGCCTCGTAGTTTCTTCCGATATCCTTAGGGTCCAAAGGCAAGTAAGGGATTTGCCAGGTCTGGTCGCCAGACGCAAGTCTCTTTTCGGACTTGACGAAACCCTTCTTGATGGCATCTTGGTGAGAACCAGAAAACGCAGACACAACAAGCGACCCACCGTAAGGAGCACGGGGGTGCGTATGGATCTTATTGCACTTTTCTGAGATGCGGATGATATCCTCCATGTCGGAGAAGTCCAAGTCGGGAGATACTCCGTTGGTGTAGAGGTTCAAGGCCACGGTGATCAAGTCCACATTTCCAGTTCTCTCTCCGTTTCCAAACAAACAGCCCTCCACTCTGTCGGCACCAGCCATGACTCCCAACTCGGCTGCCGCCACTCCACAGCCTCTGTCGTTGTGGGGGTGGACGGAAACACAGATCTTCTCGCGCTCGGTGATGTGCTTGCAGAAGTACTCGATTTGGTCTGCGTAGATGTTTGGAGAAGCCACTTCAACGGTGGCTGGCAAGTTGAAGATAATGGGGTTTTCTACCGTAGGCTCCCATGCCTTTTTCACGGCCTCACAGATCTCCACAGCGTAGTCCGTGGGCGTATCGGAGAAACACTCGGGTGAGAACTCAAGGTTCCACTCCGTGCTGGCTTTGGCGGGGTCATCCTTGGTCAAGGATCTCACAAGCTTGGTGGTTTCAATGGCTTTGGCCACGGCTTCCTCTTTGGACATGTTGAACACCACATCACGGAACACGTCGGAGGTGGCCAAGTAGACGTGGATGATGGCCTTCTTGGCTCCTGTCACGGACTCCACGGTTCTCCGCACAAGGTGCTCCCTCAGCTGCGTCAAAACCTGGATGGCCACGTCATCAGGGGCGGTTTCCACGGCGAAACGGGTGAAATCAAAGTCTGTCTGCGAGGCCGAGGGGAACGACACCTCGATTTCCTTGAAGCCCACCTCTACCAACTTCTTAAAGTATTCCTTTTTCTCAGCAATAGACATGGGGTCGGGTAAAGATTGGTTACCGTCCCTCAAGTCTGTGGAAAGCCAGCGGGGCGCCTTGGTGATGGTCTTGGAGGGCCAGGTTCTGTCTGGGAGCTCAGGGCCCTTGAACGTAAAGTACTTTTTGCTGGGGTCCTTCAACATGTTGGTGTACGGCTTTATGTTGTAAGCCACCTTCTGGCGCAACACCGACGTAGCTTTGAACATTTGAAAAGGGGTTCTTGGGTGGTGGGGGGAGTACTGAGGTGAGAGAAGAAGTGAGGTGATTTTCCACGTTTTTTCAACTTGCGGCCCGATACCGCGCAGAGTGTGGGGCCATGCGGCAGAAGTTTCCAGTGCGGAGCTGCCGGGATGTACGGGTCTGGCTGCAAAAGGCTGGAGCTGGTAAATTTTGGGGAACTGGGAGGATTAGAGCGTTTAGGAGGTTTGGAGTGTTTGAAGAAAATGGGAAAGGGTTTTTTTGTATTGGAGAAGGAAGTGTTAATACTATGGATGACTAAGCAATTGGAGACGATATCATTGGCTGCGACCAAGTACTGAGAGTGACTGCACTAGATAACGAGCCACTATTAGTAGATGTTATTAGGATTTTATTAGATGAAATTGGTAAGATTCTGTAAAGTCTCTATACTTTTATTAGTTTATTGGCGATGATTCCTACTTAGGGAACGTAGGTTCTTATAGTCAGACTGCTAGTTTACGACTCCGACCGGGAATAGTCCCAGGTGGATTATACAGTAGCTAGATCTTTTAGTATTTCCATCCAAGGGTCGTGTGCTAACCATCGGGTCTAACGTAAATTAGATTGTACAGTGTTTTCGAAAGTATTATTTTCAAAAGTATTCAAAGCAGTTTTTAAATTATTCAAACCATATTTCAAAGTTTCGGACCACTTCGCACTATCTTTCAAGCCAAATGGCATAAAGTTTCACACCTCTTTTAGAGTTCAGCAATCAGAAAATTTATATTTGGACAATTGTTTAGATGTACAATTTTTAGAGTCACGGTCGAAATGGACAAAACTAATGTAGTTTCCATGTTATTCTGTAAATTAAAACTTGTATTTGGTTACTGTCGCGCGCAAAATGTTCACCAAGACAGATTTCAGATCACCGCGAAAACAATTCAAATCTCACTAGAAAATTATACAAACCAATAATTCAAAGTTTCCTACACATTAACAAGGTGTTGTATACAGGGTGACAAGAAACCCAGTTCCCTCCGTTTTACACTGATTGGAGACTCCAAATGTAGTACATATACGGCAATTTTACAGATTGAAGATTCAGAATATTGAATTTTATTGAGTTGGTGTGAAACATTATACCATTTGATTTGAAATTGTGCGAAGGAATACGAATCTTTGAATTGTGGTGTTTAATGCTAGTGTGGCGCGCTGGTTTGAAAGTTTTAAAAGCACCGAATGAGAAATGGATATGAGTTTAGATTACATGATTGGTTGAAACTGATTACATGATTGGTTGAGATTGAGTAGATGAATATTACATAAATACTGGATTACCATCAGATACTTTAGATAGCCTATCCTTGTGTCCGTCAGATACCCAATTGTGGTGTTTCTGAGACCTTATTATGTACAGACTACGCCGTGTTCGCATTCCCTAACTAAGCTAGTGACAATGTTTCAGGCGAGCGGTAGTATGAAGGAATTGGGAATGTTGCATGTGTGGTTTCAGACTGGCGGTAGTAAGGAGACTGGGAATGCAGCCTAGGCTTTATTGACCACAGGTAACATCATACTACTATTAGTGACTACTATTAGTGACTACTATGACTACTATTAGTGACTATTATTAGTGACTACTATAACTAACTACTATTATTGAATACTACTACTGACTACTATTAGTGACTACTATTAGTGACTACTATTAGTGACTACTATTAGTGACTACTATTAGTGACTACTATAACTGACTACTATTACTGACTACTATTACTGACTGCTATCACTAACTACTACTACTGACTGCTATCACTAACTACTATTACTGACTACTATCACTAACTACTATCACTAACTACTAATACTGACTATTACTGACTACTATTACTGACTATTACTGACTACTATCACTAACTACTATTACTAACTACTATTACTAACTACTATTACTGACTACACTACTATTACGGCTCAAATGTTTATACTTGATTGTTCCTCAATATGACCAATCTGCTTATAGTCCCCCGGAAGTGGAGAAAGCTGGTGCTCCAGAGGAAAAGCAGAAGGATTAGAATAACTTCCTCCTGAATTCAAACTGGGTAGTATAAAGACTGGAATACTATCCATATCCTATTCAACCCGACTTGGTTCTACTTATCCATAGTCATTTCTGACAGATAGTAGAGGAAATTGTCCGTATGATAGTTACACATAGAGGACTAACTACTACTACATCACTTTTATTTTTACTGTATTTGTACTGTGCATTTGTATATCTTTGATGGTATCTTAAGTGGAATCATTTCTTATAGAGACTTAATCCCAGAGTTAAGCCGGTCGCCGATGCTCAGGCGATCAGTAGTATAGATAGAATGCCTTATTACTGGTTCAGACTGGTGGTATAGATGATCCAAGCTCTGACTGCAGTCTAAGCTATAAACAGGAATCATAGCTATGGGAAATAGTACTTAGGCTATTGATATTGGTAGGTAAATAGTGAGTTTGTTGTAGATACTAGGATGTTTAGTGCTTCAAGTCTCATCCCCACTTTCCAATAGACAACTCCACTTCAGAACTTCTATCACAATCAATTCTTGGTCTGAAGAAAATATTTTCCAACCTCGTAATAATTTACCAACGAGACCTAAGGGTATTCTACTAGGCAAAGAAGACTCTTTAGAGTGTGAAAGTCCATAGAGAACTTTTCTAAGGGAATACCAGTAGGATTAGTTATTTGGATTGTATTATTTGTTAGTTTTAGTAATTAGTTAGTAATTAGTTAGTAATTAGTTAGTAATTAGTTAGTAATTAGTATCGTATTATTCAAATTGGTTTTAAATTGATATCTAGATAGTTGGAACTTTTCGCAGTAATTTATTTCCTCCTTCATAGTAGCATTAAATGTAGTATCCAATCAAAATCAGATTCTAGTATCTCCCTATTCTCAACTTCTCATGAAAATCACACAATCATCACCAAGATTTTGATCGAATTTGTATAGAAATCTTGGGTGGGCGGATGTACTGGTCTGCCGTCAATACTGCCTCCAGCACTTCTAGCAGCAGCATAAAATTAAATCCAATAAAATTGATAATTCATTACAGGATTATAGAATTAGATTACAGGATTAAATTACAGGATTATATTACAGGATTATATTACAGGATTAGATTACAGGATTAGATAGGATTAGATTACAGAATCATAGAGTACAGAATTACAATTTACAGTTTACAGGCGCACCGTAGCATTTGGGCCCGCGATGGTTTTCGCGATGAGATGCCCCAGAAAATCAGCTCCTGTCCCGCGCCATCTCTAGCTGAAAAATTATAGCTACTTTTTCTCATCTCTCTTTACCCACAACACACAATGGCTAAGACTTCGACCAAAGCTGCTAAACCAGTGAAAAAGCAGGAATCTTCTTCCGACTCCTCGTCCTCTTCTTCTTCTTCCGACTCGTCTTCGTCCGACTCCTCTGATTCTGAGGAGAGCGCAGATGAGGCTGGATCTGACTCGTCTAGCTCCGACTCCTCTGACTCTGAGAAAGAAGAAACCTCCGAGAAGAAGAAGGAGGACTCGTCAGATTCCGACTCCGACTCCTCCGACTCCGAGTCTGAGGATGAAAAAGACAACAAGAAGGAAGATTCGTCCGACTCTGAGTCCGAGGATGAGAAAGCCAACAAGAAGGAAGACTCTTCCGACTCGGACTCGTCAGATTCCGACTCTTCCGATTCCGAGGACGACAAGAAGAAAGAAGACTCGTCGTCTTCCTCCTCAGACTCTTCCTCAGACTCTTCTGATTCCGATTCCGATTCTGATTCCGATTCTGAAGACAACAAGAAGGAAGTCTCTTCAGAGGCCGAGCCCGCCAAGCGTTCTGCTTCTTCCGACTCTGAAGAACCAGCAGCCAAGAAGGCCAAGACCGAGGAGGAGCCCGCCACCCTTTTCGTCGGTAGATTGTCGTGGAACATCGACGACGACTGGTTGAAGAGAGAGTTCGAGCCCTTGGGAGGCGTGATCTCTGCCAGAGTCATGATGGAGAGAGAAACTGGCAAGTCCAGAGGTTACGGATACGTCGACTTCGAGACCAAGGCCGCCGCCGAGAAGGCATTGAACGAGTACCAGGGCCGCGAAGTTGACGGCAGACCCATCAACCTCGATATGTCCAACGGTAAACCCAAGCAAAAAATCCAAAACGACAGAGCCCGCAAGTTTGGCGATGTTGCCTCGGCTCCTTCCGACACATTGTTCGTTGGTAACTTGTCTTTCAATGCCGACAGAGACGTTTTACAGGAGGCTTTCGGCGAGTACGGATCCATAGTCTCGTGTAGAGTTCCTACGCACCCAGACACCCAGCAACCCAAGGGTTTCGGATACGTGCAATTCTCGTCTGTGGAAGAGGCCCAGGCCGCTTTGAACGCCATGAACGGCTCCTACATTGCCAACAGAGCCTGCAGATTGGACTTTTCAACTCCTAGAGACAATGCCGGAGGAAACCGTGGCGGAAGTCGCGGAGGCTTTGGGGGCCGTGGAGGCCGTGGAGGCCGCGGAGGTTTTGGTGGTCGTGAAAGGGCTCCTCCCAGAACCGGAGCCAACGCCGCTGAATTCAAGGGTACCAGGAAGACATTTGATTAATTGTACATTATTGAAGCTTAACGGATAAATATAGTAATAATGTTTGTAGGAAACTCTAGAATCAGAAGATTTATAGTTGATTAAAAAGTGATTTTGTGAACACTTATACTATGTAAATAGTGATGTAAAAGTTGTACTATAAGTTTGTTAATAGTCTGTAATAAGTTTGTTAATAGTCTGTAATAAGTTTGTTAATAGTCTGTAATAAGTCTGTAATAGGTCTGTGATAAGTCTGTAATAGGTCTGTGATAAGTCTCTAATAAGTCTCTAATAAGTCTCTAATAAGTCTCTAATAAGTCTCTAAGTCTCTAATAAGTCTTTAAGTCTCTAATAAGTCTCTAAGTCTCTAATAAGTCTCTAAGTCTCTAATAAGTCTCTAAGTCTCAAATAAGTCTCTAAGTCTCTAATATAATCTTGTACCATTCAATTTCCAGCTAACCGTTGGCTCGCACCTTTAAGCTTTTCAACGCTCGCACCAAATTCGGTCATAATTGCTCGAGCATGTGCCTGAAGTAAAAAATAAAAATAGCACACTACTAAAATACACCCGCAAAAGTTTATAAATAGCCCTTCTTTACAGATAGCAGACAGTTGACAGTATTGACAGTATTTAAGCGATGTGGCAGATGTGGCAGAAGGATATTTAACGGCATGAGGCATATAACGGCACATGAGGCATATAACGGCAGATGAGGCAGATGCCGGCAGATTTTGGCCGTTCTTACATTAGCCTGTGCCGTGGCGTCCTGTACAGAGGCGTCGTCCCCTCTCCGCAAGGAGACATTTTTCCGTCCATGAGAAAGGCGTTCCAGGTGTGTTCTATTCTCATGCGCCCATGCGTACAACCACTCATTGTGTCGTGCTATCCGAAGTCCATTGTAGCATCTCGTTGGGCCCTATTGTAGTACCGGCTTATTATTAGGATATCGCGGGAGTCGCGTAGTCTCTGGCCAGGATGCGCGTAAGACCTGGGCGGGGTCCACCTCTGGCCCGCTGCGTTCGTATATTGCATCTGGCTGTCGACTCCCGCCTCGCGAAGCTTCGAACCCACGATTACGGGGGCACGTCGGCAGCCGTGTGCATGGGGCGGCGGGGGGTGACGCCCACTCTAGGCCGCGGTCACGTGACCATACACACTCCCTCACACGCACCGTCTCAACTGCTCCGTACTGCTCCACACACACATCTCTGGCTTCATCGTTGCTGGCCCACATAGGCTCCCTACCGCCCACACAGACCGCTCCCACTTTCACAAGCACTGCCTTTTTGTCCGAGCACCTTCTTTTTGGGCATGAGGAAGGCGGTCACGAAGTTCATCGGCAAGCTGAAGCCGCATGATCACACCTCGTTCCGGATCGACCACGGCTCCGTGGACGATTTCTACATTGCGTTAGATGACCCTCACAAACACTTTGTGGCGGGCGACGAGATCTCTGGCCAGGTTATTTTGCTCAGCAAAAAGAGCTTGGCCAATATTGTCATTACCTTTTCACTCTGTGGGTACGTGAAAATCAACGCCTCGCCGCAGAGCAAGTTGCGGTCCATGAAGCATGTTTTGTTCAACCACACCATAAAAATCTACGGGCCTGACCTCAACGACCTTAGCGCCGACAACCCAAGCCCTTCAAGGGCCTCCGAGCCCTCGGACCTCAGGCACGAGACCTCCCACCCGGGCCTTCTAAACGGACTAGATAAGGGTGAGCACAGATTTCCGTTTGTTGTCAAGCTACCGCATAAGAAAATCTATACCAGTCTTGATTTTGGCAAAGGCGCCATTCTCTACGTGCTACGAACGAATCTTTCGACGGTGGAGTCTGCGCTTGGGTCTCTCAAATCCAAATCCACCGTCGCTTCTGCCGGCGACACGTCCATGACGCTAATGAAGTCCCTCTCCAAACTACACCATCCGTCGTATTCGTACGAAAAGACAATCAATCTTATAAGCCCTGCAGACGTTGCGGTATACTCCAAGCCCAAACAAAAGAGGCTCACCATCAAGGACCCCAAACGAAGTAGACACCCAAGGGTGCAGTCTTCTAATTGCACCATCAACACAGCTGTCACGCTCTCTTCTACCAACTCCGATACAGAAAGTATGAGGATCACAAACCACCTGGTGAACAGTCCCAATAGTGCCGGCGTGGCTTCTCCGAATCTGCCCGAGAATCCTCCAAACAATATTCAGGTGGTGATGGAGGTCGCACACGGCGGCTTCTTGCGTGGAGAGCTTATCCCCATTAAACTCTCCATCAATCACTTGAAGAAGATCCAGGACACCCGCGGCATCATCGTGACTTTGGTGCGTGTGTGCAGAATCGACTATGGACCCGATGGCTCTTACGAGTCGTTCCGCAAGGATCTACAACAGCTGGTGATCCCACTCTATGTGGACCCAGTCACGCTTTCACTGGAGATAAGTACAAGTCTTCGAGTCCCCGCCGATGCATTCCCCACCATTTCAGGGTGTCCCATGGTGTCATTCCAATACTTCATAGAAGTCATGTTGAATCTTTCAGGAAAAACATTGAGTCTAGAGGCCCCATCAGAACAGCCCAAATGCAACATTGTTCCGCACGAAGAGCCCCAGGGGGCTTCTCCAGGAACGCCCTCCGGAGGGTCTTTCAATTTCCATTCCTATGCACATAACCGGTCGGAATACATCAACACCGACAAGTGCAAGCGGCTGAAGAAGTTTCTTCAGATGACCACCGAGATCGTGATTGGCACACACCGCCTGGACAAGACAAACACTACCACTTCCATATCAGACGCCTCTGTCAGCAGCACGCGATGCTCGTCGACCAGCTCCAACTCGCACTCACATGGACAGACACCATCGTCTGCTGTTTTCAGCGCGAATCCCAGCTTGAACCATAGATCCACCCAGCCATCCCCTCACATTGCTGCGGTGCATGAACTTCAGGAAGTTCATGATTTTTCTACCCCCCCATACATCAATAATAGACCAGAAAGCAGGGGCGGCTCCCCTCTTCATAACCCAAGCCTGGGACAAGCTACAGGTGTTCCATCTTATAACGATATCATTGTGCCAAACCCAGACGTCTCACTGAATCTCACGGAAAAACAGCAAATGCTCCAGCACGAAGCCAGTCTTCTTCCGTCAGAGCCGCAATTTGACGATGATTCGGACGACCCGGATATTGTTGCCCCAGTTCCCATGTTTACCAGTGGAGAAGTGGCCAGCCCAGCACTGTCGAGTGAAATCGCGGCTACCAATGCTGTTCCACAACAATGTGAAGTTGTGCAAACCGATCTGACGTCTTTGCAGAACATTGAAGGTGTCAATTACTTGAACATGTCAAACGATGGTGACGACTTATACGATATTCCGGACATTCACGAGGGCATTGGCCTGGAAGGTGATAAAGACTACGTGCCTAATTACTTGGAAGCTGCCAACGACCGACTTGTCGATCAGCAAACCATCTCTGAAGAGCATTGAAGATTCTTGGCATTGACTAAGCTATCTTTACCAAGATCTTACCTTGGACAAAGAGCTATCTTTACCAAGACCTTACCTTTGACAAAGAGCTATCTTCACCAAGACCTTACCTTGGACTAAGAGCTATCTTCACCAAGACCTTACCTTGGACTAAGAGCTATCTTTACCATATCTTACCTTGGACAAAGAGCTAGATCTTACCAAGATCTTACCTTGGACAAAAAGCTCTTTACCAAGATCTTACCTTGGCATCAATACATACTAAAGAACCCGTGGATCATTCCATGTCCTATTAAGATTGTTGTATATAATTTCATCAAGCACTTCTCGCAAGATACAACTCCTTCTTCAAAGAAGTCACGGTGTCGTTAAGCTGGTCCCTCTCCTGCTTCAATATGTACAAATCGGCCTCCAAGTCCTTGAGCTTCATGTTGTAGTGAGCAGAGTTAAACTCCTCTTCATCATTTGAAGATGTCTCGGTATGAGCCGCCTCCGGGTCATTGATGTCTTCCCCAATACTGCCCATAACCGTGGATCTCTTGTAAGAAGTGGCAGCTTTCTTGAACATCTTCAACTCGTTGTTCTCCTTGACCAAGCGGTCCATGGTGATCCTCTGGTTCTTCAACTCGTCTTGCGTCAAGTCAAGTGCCTTGCTGGTATTCTTGACCGACTGCAAAGCATCACGGTAGTTTTCTTCAAATGTCCTGAGCGACACCAATTTGGCCTGCAACTGGCTCTGCAACTCCTCCACCTCGGCCTTGGAGCCGTCGTGTTGCATCTTGGATGTCCGCATCAAGCTGTCGATTTGCTGCTGCAACTTGGACACCACGTCTTTGTCTTGAGATGCCAACAGACGCAGTTCATCGTCTTGCTGCGAAGAGTTCTTCCAGATCTCAATCAACGTGTCCAATTTGCTGGAGATGCGGTCCGTGGGCTTGCGCTCAGCTTGGCCGATGTCACGGTCAGTTCCTTCGGCATCCGCGTCTTCCGCATCATCATCAACCACAACCTGAGCATTCAAAGCACGGTACTCGTTGAACTCTAAGCTCAAGTCCTCGTACTTGTGTTTCCACTCCACAATCTCCTTTTGCAAGTACAGCTCCAGCTTCACGGTGGCCGTCAACGATGCGATTCGGTCCTCCTGGCCCTTGATGATTTTCTGCAACGTGGAAATCTCGCCAATCTGGTTCTGCATAAAAGGCTCGAACCGGTTTTGCCTTTCCTTGAGCTGGCTGTTTTCGGCTTCCAAGTACACCAACTTGTTCATCAAGTCAAGCCGATCTAGCTTGTACTTGGTCAACTCCGTGAACCCTCTTCCGGTGGTGATGCTCGTGGTGTCTGCATCTTCGCTGATGGCCAAGTCGCTGGGGTCCACGGCACTTCTCAACTCCGTGAGAAGAGCTTCTTTTTCGGCCAACTCCTGCTGGTGTTTTTCCTGCACATCTTTTGTTTTGGCCTCATAGTCCTGCTTGAGCTGGGTCTTCTCTTTCTCAATGGCATTGATCTTGTCTGAGGCTGCCTGCATCTGCGCACTGGCGCTGGCCTTCAACTCACTCAACTCGCTATTGAGCTGCGCAATAATGCGCTTGACATTTTCATCATCATGGGACTTGGAAGGCGCAATAATTCCTCTTTTTCTGGTGTCATAGGATTGGGACTTGACGGAGTTTCTGGCCTTAAGCTCACTGGGTCCGGCAGACAGACTTGCTTCTGGCGTTGCACTTGAATGGCCATTGGAGAATTCTTCAAGGTCGTCAATTTCGGGAGTCTTAATATCACGGCCACTAAACAAGGCTTGTTCCCTATCCACTTCGTCACTAACCTCATAAGGTGCAGCCGAGTCGTTTACGTGGTCAAAAGTGTTGGACGACTCATTCTCCTCGGCAACAAGCTTATTCTGGAAATTGGAAGTGATGTCTGCCTCACTCACTGCACTGGAAGAAGGAATATCCACGTCCAAAAACTTGTCTGGATTTTCCGCGCCATTTGCAGGAGTTGCGTCATCAAAAGTGTCTGTACCGGCAAGTTCATGTTTATGTTCAAGTTCATGTTCAAGTTCATGTTCAAGTTCATGTTCAAGTTCATGTTCAAGTTCATGTTCAAGTTCATGTTTATGTTCAAGTTCATGCTCAAGTTCATGCTCAAGTTCATGTTCATGCTCAAGTCCATGCTCATGTTCATGAGCAGCCCCAGTGCCCTGCGCAAATTTGGGGTCAAGTGACCTACTAAGACGCTCCGAAGAACCATTGGGAGTTTTAAAGTCTTCAATTCCTGCACTCATGCTCCGGCGATGACGAGTAAATGCATCTTCTGAAGGCAGAGGTGATACCGGTCTTCTATTGAGTACACCGGCAGCGCCTCCACTGGCAGAAGCTGCAAGTTTTCTTGGGGCCTCAATGGAGGCAGCAACACCCTCATCTCCGTTGCGCATAAAGTGGTCCGCAGTGATGATATCCAACTCAAACACCATGGTGCCCAACTCTTGCCCGTTGTAGTTTTCGTAGGTGGCGTAATTCCCAGGATCGGAGTAGATGTAGTCATTCTTGTCTCCACCCATAATCAATAACTTGTTCAATTTGGGCAAAAATGTCATGGAGTGACCACAGCGAGGCCCAGGTGCTCCCTCTGACAAGTTCTTGGGCAACTTAGACCATCTCATTGTCTGGAGATTCAAACAGTACAAAGTGTCGTAGATGACGCCCGAGAAATCGTTACCTCCATAGACGTAAAGACGGTCTGCTACTACGCACGCAGAATGTTCATTGACAGGGAAAGGAATGTCTCCCAGAGTTTCGAGCTGTTGCCATTTGTTACCAGCTGAGTCAAAGCACCACACGTCATTGGATACCTTCTCGTTGTTGTAAACACCACCGAAGATGTAGATTTTGTTCTTGTAGACGCTCATGGTGTGGTTAGTCAAAGGAGGAGGCTTCAAGTTATTGAGGGGCTCCACCAACTCCCAGCGCGCCTTAGGCAGCTTGAAAGATGTCAACTCGAAATAGTACATATCATTGTACACGTCGTTCTCCAACTGGCCGCCAAAAAGATATAGTCTGGATGTGGAGCTGTTAAGGGACACCACACCAATCAGATGGCCATAGCGACCACGGGGCTTGTTCAAAATGTGCAGCGGGATGGTGTACTTGCGGTTGTTGATGTTGAACATGTAGAAGTTGTCATCCGGGAACCCATTGTAGTCCGTGTCGACCGTGTCACCTCCGTAGATGATATAAGCGTTTCCACACAAGACCGACGAATGGCCCACACGAGCGGGCGGGTTATTATTATTGACCACCTCAATGTGATGTGCGGACAAACTTTCGATTTCCTTTCCAGAGGGAGACAAGCGAGGAGAGATTTTCCAAGTGTCACCAAAGACAGATCCATCTTTCAAGCCGCCCATCAAAAAGATGTCATTTTTTTCCGAAGAAACCGAAGCTGCTGCATGTCTATAGCGAGGAAAGGGCGAATCAAACAACTTGTGTTTTTTCCATGGTGTGGAAGCGGTGACTGGAGAAGAGTTGGTGTAGGGATCAGGCGCGGCCACAACAGCGCGATTTGAACCATTGGAAGTGACCTTAGGATTCGAGCCATTAGAGCCATTAATAGTATTAGAGCCATTAATAGTATTAGAGCCATTAATAGTATTAGTACCTTTAATACCATTAATATCATTGGTACCATTAATACCATTGACACCAGTAATACCATTAGTACCATTGACATCATTGTTGTGACGGCCATTGGTGGAGTGCACATCATAATCCGTATCTCTCTTAGAGGACGGACGATGAAGATACGAGTGTCTTTCCTCGGCGGCATCAGATGAAATAAGTGAGGAGTCAGGATCTTGATCCCGTTTTTTCTTACCGAATTTGAAGCGGGCCATTGTAAATGTGAAAAATGCTCAGCGAGAGATGGGCGAAAGCGCGGAGTATTCTGCCTCTGGGGAGCGAGAGACTGTAGTAGCTATGTACCGTTACTAAGTATACGGTAGTGGTGAGTAGTGGTGAGTATACCGTGGTGCTGAGTGGTGCTAAGTATTATCCTTGGTGGTGGTACCCTAGTAAGAGTTAAGGCTTTTGGGGAATTCTGGGAAGAAAGGACGTTGGCAGAAGAGAGCGAGGGGAACGCCTGGTTATATGCTAAAGACTTGTGAAGGAATCAAGACTGTAGACAAGATGCGCATGGCTGATGCAAACAAAAAAAACCGACGCACTGGGAGGAAAAGACGCACTGGCCGGAAAGGACGCACTGAGAGTGGAAACATTACTCTAGCGAGCTTGACGCAGCAGTATGAAAAAGGAAATAGTGAGAACCGACTACTGCACTCCAAGGTCCAGTTCCCCACAAGGGAACGGCCACCACTGAAGGCAGATAAGGACTACGGACGTTACGTGCCCTTCTACTGAGCGGGCCTCGGTACAATGGAGGTATGAGGGGAAGCAACATTTGACCAGTAGAAGACATTTTACCAGTAGACGAAGTAGACATAGAACCAAGTAGACATAGAACCAAGAAGATATAGAACCAAGAAGATATAGAACCAAGAAGATATAAAACCAAGTAGACAGATTAGATCCTATTATTACTTGCACTTTTCTAGTTGTCCAGTTCAAACTGCATTCCGAAGAATGTCTGTTATGTATATGCATATGTGGTGCCACTTCTATGTAGATCTATACTGAGAATGTATGGAACATTCATTTGGATATCATCATCACAAATATAATCCATAAATATCTTGCGTTGTACCAGCATAATTATGGTTTTACCGGTTCTCTTCAACTGTATTCAGTGTGTTCTGTCAACCACCGGCTCAGCCTGCACTTATTGCGAACAATCTCCTTCTAAAAATAGCGTCTTCTTCCCTACATCATTAACTTTCTCATCAATGGAAACATTTCTATTCATAAACGATAAGCGAGCTGTCTGCAGTGACAATGGCTCCTGATCCCTATTGCTAACACGCACCAACTAGGAAACCTACACCAACTAAGAAACCTACACCATCTATACTAAAAGCCCTCCATATGGACAATCGTGGAAACCGTTGACATGGTGCAAAGGGTGATTTTGGTTATGTGCGGCTGCATCAGCACAGCGCTGATCATCTAACCCAATACAGTAATTTGAACAAGAGCCTTTAATGAAGAGCCTTTTTGGCGTGGCATGGCATTGTCCAATGCATAGTCGCGTGCAGGGGCGCGCAGTACCTTACTTCCATTTACGGGAACTCAAAATTCCCTGTTGTAGTAATTCGCACAAGCTAGTAGTATCTTGTATACTAGGGCCATTGGGATGTTAGGATGTACGGTTGTAAAGGGGTTTGGATTTCAATAAAGTTTCATGGGAATTCAAATGGTAAGGGTTGAACTTAATCATGGAATCCACAGGTATAGATAGTAGTCCAGAAGATGGCGGAATAAGATCATTCTTGAAAACCTGCCAGTTACTGCTTTGGGAAATAGGTACTAGAATCCAAGGTGCAATCTCCAGCTCTTGACTCTTTTAATCTTTTACTCTAAAACTCTAATACTCTAATACTCTAATACTCTAATACTCTATTATTATATTATTATATTATTCTATTACTCTATTACTCTCACTCTATTACTCTTACTCTATTACTCTCACTCTAGTACTCTTACTCTATTACTCTTGAACTTTTTTAACTATTGATGCGGTCGCAATGAACAACGTACCTTGCCAGTGTGCACTACATCAACAGACATGCTCTCCGTTACTATGAGCCAATTGGATAAGATTAAAATAAAAAGTATTGAAATAACTTTGGTTAAAAATTTATTGTAAAATTATATTGAGTAGTGATAGTGTTAGTGTTAGTGATAGTGGTAGTGTTAGTGATAGTGGTAGTGTTAGTGTTAGTGTTAGTGGTAGTGTTAGTGTTAGTGTCAGTACAGTATTTTTCAAAATTATTCATATCAGTGCGACCAAATTATTCATGCCAATATTTCAATTATTCAAACCAAATAAAAGTTTTAATATACAGCACAACATGGAAACTACTTTAGTTTTCTCCGTTTGGCCGTTGATTGGAAGACTCCAAGAATAGAATGCTATCAGCAAGATATAAAATATCTGATTACTGAAACTATTAGAAGTTGGTGTGAAGATTATGCCATTTGGTATGAATAATTTTGTCGCACTGGTTTGAATAATTTTGAAAGACTGTAGTTAGTCTTAGTGGTACAGTGTTTTCAAAACTATTCAAATCAGTGCGACAAAATATTCAAAGCAATATTTCAAAAAGTTTCGTACCATTTCGCACAATCTTTCAAACCAATGGCATAATGATTTACACCAACTTTGAGAACTTGATTTTAAATCTTAATCTCGAGGATTCCTATGTACTACCTTTAGGAGTCTTCCAATTGAGGGTCAAATGGACAAAACTGAACTAGTTTCCATGTTATATAAAACTTGTATTTGGTATGAATAATTGAAATATTGGTATGAATAATTTTGTTACACTGTTTGAATAATTTGTTACACTGTTTGAATAATTTTATCGTACTGGTTTAAATAATTCTGTCGCACTGGTTTAAATAATTCTGTCGCACTGGTTTAAAATTTAAAAAACACTGTAGTGTTAGTAGTCCCCAACACTTAGTACTCAGTCTAGTCAGTAAAAATCACTAAACAATAAATATCTATGATCCTAAATCAAAAATCTGAACTATAAAACCTTAAATCTCAATCTCTTATCATCCAATCTGTCGGATATCTGATATACTCAGGTCTTCATACCAAAACACCTGCATATACCCTCGTCTCACAACGGCATAGATCGCGCTCCACATACTCCAACACCACACCATGGGCTTCGTGTACGATCCACAAGTGCAGCTCCACCAGCTCTTTCCGGATGCACGGGCCTTAGATAATATCGACCAGGTGCTTGATTACATCGGCCTGCACAAAAGTGCCATCAACACCCAAATCTCCGCCCTTGCTGCCTCTTATGAACAGCCTATTGACATCGACTCAGACATCCAAACCATGGTGTCTTCGTTCCAACAAGTCCGCCTGCATGCCCACAATACACACGACAGGGTTTTGGCGGTCACCGCAACCATCCAGCAATTGGATATCACAAAACAGAATTTGGTGCTTTCCATGAAGGTGCTCAAGCGCCTCCAGATGCTAATGAATGCTTTTAATAGCCTCCACAGCGTGATTCCCACGCACGACTACAAGGAGATCGCATCATATCTCGGAGCTGTCAAGGGTCTTTTGGAGTTTTTCAAAGACTACAAGTCTATTGACGAGATTGCTGTGTTGTACCAGCGCATCCATCTGATCCAGAATAAGTTGGTGGACGACGTGTTCATTGACTTCGAAGATTCCTTCACCAATCACTTCACCAACGATAAGCTTCACTATGGATGTGAGATCTTGGAGCTTGCGGGCCCCAAGTACAAGGATAAGTTGCTCACGTGGTTCTATAACCTCCAACTCAAGGAAATATCTTCCATCTTCACCTCCGGAGAGGCAGGCAGCATCGAGAACTTGAACCGGAGGTACCTTTTTTTCAATAATGTATTGGAAAACATCCAGACAAACTTCCTTCTGGTCTTTCCCAAACGCTGGCTGGTGGACCTAGAGCTCAGCAAGCTCTTCTGCAAGATCACCAGCCAGGAGATCCCCCCACGGTTGGCAGAGAACAATGTTTCACCCACCATAATCTTGGACGCATTGACTAGCACGCTTGCGTTTGAACGAAAGCTTAACGACAAGTTTGAGACTAATGATTTCACCAGAGTCATCCTGGAAGTGTTTGAACCGTACCTCATCACGTGGGTCCGGGAGCAGGAGCAGTTCATTGCTGGCAAATTCGGCGAGTTGTACCAGAGACCAAAGATTCCCATGGAAATTGCCAATGCCACCGATTCCAAGGACTTATTGGCAGTCTTGAGGGTCAATAGCGTGCCCAACTTTGCGGACTCCTCGGTAGAGCTCTTTAAGCTCTTTCAAAAGTGTTTGAGCCAAACAATTAAGATTTCTCTGGGTGAAATTTTGGTGGAATTATCGTCGATGTTCGGTAAGTTTATCAGGGACTACCACAATAGCATCTTATTGCCAGTGTACAACTCGTCACTTGAGCACCCTGAAGGCATTGAGTCCATCAAGTACCTCACGATGCTTTTCAACACGGCCGATTACATTATTCAAAACACAATCGATTTGGAGGACCGGTTCTTTAAGGTGAGCGACTCTGCATTCAAAGAAAAAATCCAATTTGAATATGAAAAAGACATGTACTTCGAGCTCATCGGCAAGTCCATCAAAGCTCTTGTGAGCAAGGTTAGCGTGGATCTCAGTTTCTGTTGGCGGTTGTTTGAAAATAATGGCTGGGATAGTCTTGATGCTGTTGTGGGCACATCCAACTATATGGTGGACTTTATATCGTCTTTGAAAGAAAACCACAGGATGATATGCCCTCTCATTATCCGGGAGAGTTATGTCAGAAACTATGTGGACCGGTTGGTGGAGCGCATCATCTCCGATTTCACGAACAAGCTCAATCTCATCAAGCCGCTCAGCATCACCGCCATAGAGCAGATTCTTTTCGACGTGACATCGCTCAAAGCCTTTTTCAAGACCATTTTCGACTTCTGTGAGCCCAACTACGAAGAGGGCTCCAAGAAGGAGTCCACGGCTCCCAAGGCTTACTTGCGGCACTTGGGCTCACAGTTCTCCAAGCTTGAAATACTCCTCAAGTTGTTGCTCACCCCAACACTACCCACCGAGAATATAGTGGAGAGCTATGTTGGAATGATTGGAGACAAATCCGTGGCCAACTTCCGAAAAGTGCTCACTTTGAAAGGCATTGCACCCAATGAGCAACTGCGATATGTGGAGAACTTCAAGTTGACCATTCTCTCCCACGACGACTTGCAAGAAGAGTCACCGATTCTACAATCAATGGGGTTCGAACCTCAAGATGCTTCTCCCATGGCACACCCTTCATCGCAAGCTCCAGCTGCCTCAGTGGCACTCAAAGACGTTGTGATGCACAGCAAATCACCGGAGCCGCACATCCCGGAATTTCTCAAAACCAACTCCGCCAAATTGCAGGCCATGAAGTTTAATAATGCATTACGTGACTTTTCCATCAACGGCGAAAATCACGTCAACAAAATCAACGAGAATTTCAAGAACTTTGGCAAGTTCTTCCGCAAGGATGATTAGGTACTGCACCCAGTGCGCATCTTCTTCTCCTTCCGGTCGCATGTGTCAGCATCACCTCCACGGCCATGCTTATCAAGATCTGTGGCCTTCGGTCCACCGAAGCTGCACAGGTGGCCATTGATAATGGAGCCCATCTCCTTGGTGTGATTATGGTGCCCAACAGAAAAAGAACGTGTTCTACATCACAGGCAGCAGAGATCTCCCACAGAGCCTCTCTGGCCCGGAAACAAGGCGGAAAGAAAACGGCAAGGGAGATACTGGAGACTTTGAAGACTCAGCATTTCGACACACATAGAGAATACTTTCTTGCAGCCAACCGTCTTATAAAAGAGAACGGCCCTTTCCTCGTGGGGGTTTTCCGGAATCAGAGTGTGGACGAAGTCTTCCGAATGGCGCAGGAGTGCAAGCTCGACTTTATCCAATTACATGGTAGCGAAAATGTCCAGGACTACATTGACTGGAACCACGGGCTGATGTATGGGATCATCAAGAGATACGTGATTCCAGACCATTCTGAGGAGATGGCTCAGTTCTTTCCCACGCTAAGTCGGCGGTCCAACGGGGGTCTATTCCTTCCTCTTCTCGATTCAGAAGCTGGCGGTGAAGGTAAAACCATTGATTGGGCGTTGATCAACGATCTCGACGGCCACTTTCTTTTGGCGGGGGGCTTGAAGCCAGAAAACCTCGCACACACTCGGCCATACTTGAAGAATGTGATAGGATTTGATGTGAGTGGTGGTGTAGAAGATGCCAATGGAGAGAAGGATCTAGAGAAGATAGAGGCATTTATAGCCGAAGGGAAGAAACTTTAATAGTGCCAAATTTAAGTCATCCAGATACACTAAAATATCCAGATACACTAAAGTATCCAGATACAGTGCCTTCAAAATTATTCAAACTAGCGCGACAAATTTCAAACCAATATTATAGTTTCGTACCACTTCGCACAATTTTTCAAACCAGAGGATGTTTCACACCAACTTTTAGAATCTATATTTTGGAATTAAAATCTGGAAAGTTGCTTTATATTTACTCATTTGGATTCTTCCAATCAAGGGAAACGAACAGAATTGAACTAATTTCCATGTTATCTTGCATACTGTCAAAATTATTGAAACCAATATTTCAAAATTATTTATACCAGCGCGCAAAATTATTCAAATCAATATTTCAAAATTATTCAAATCAATATTTCAAAATTATTCAAATCAATATTTCAAAATTATCCAAACCTCAATAATATTCAAACCAAATATAAGCTATAATATACAGAATATCAAGGAAACTACTTTAGTTTTGTCCGTTTTGACCGTTGATTGGAAGGCTCCAAGAATAGTATATTTAATAGTCCAAATAAAAAATTCTGATTACTGAATTTTAATGAGTTGGTGTGAAACATTTTCCATTTGGTTCGAAAATTTTGTCGCACTGGTATAATAATTTTAAAGTTTTGGTTGAATATTTCGAAATTATTTAAACTAGTGCGACAAAATTATTCAAACCAAATACAAGTTTTTATATACAAGATAACATGGAAACTACATCAGTTTTGGCCCTTTTGACCCTTGATTGGAAGACTCACAAATGAAGAAGTATGAAGCTATCTTCTAGATTAAGATTTCAGAATATTGAATTCTAAAAATGTTGGTGTGACACATCTCGTCATTTGGTTTGAAAAATTGTGCGAAGTGGTATGAATTTTTTTGAGAATTGGTATACTTTGTCGCACTGGTGTGAATAATTTTGAAAAAGACTGTATTTGGTTTAAATAAATGTGCGAAGTGGTACGAAACTTTTGAATTGGTTTGATAATTTTGTCGCACTGGTTTCAATAATTTTCAAAAACACTCTACACACTAAACAGACCTAGATACACACGTCAAAGCTCTCTATAACTATTTTCTAACATCTCCTAATTAATCCTCTTGGTCCCAGTTGCCTGGTTTCCTCTGCTGAGGCATCTGAGGCCCACCTGCTCTCTTGGCCATGATAATTTGGTCAATGGATAAGATCGTGCAAGCAGCCTCGGTGGCAAGGTTGATTGCCGATTGCTTGGCTGATAAGAGGTCGTAGATTCCCGCTTCAGTCACATCCACCAAGCCATCTTCGGATGCAGAGTCGATGTCCACGCCCTTGGCCAAACCCAGCCCGTCGTCGGCAGAGTGTGCAGCGTATAACTGACTCAAGGCCTCGGTAGCATCCAAGCCGGAGGTGTCGGCCAAAACTCTGGGCACAACTTCGAAGGCCTTGGCGTAATTTTTGATGGCAAGTTGCAACAAACCGGGGGTCTTTTCTCCGTACTGCGTAATCAACTTAACCAACTCAATCTCCACTGCACCGGCTCCAGGCAAAAGTCTGTTATCCTTGACCAAGCCCTTGATGGCATTGATACCATCGTCAATAGCTCTCTCGATGTCGTCCAAGTTGTTCTGCGTAGCACCTCTCAAAACGATGGTGGAGGTTCTGGACGTGGACTCCTCACTCTGTCTGAAGACAGTCACACGGTCACCGCCGATCTCCCTCGTTTCAATGATATCAATAGAACCCATTTCCTCTGGCAAGGGGGCTCCCAATCTGGGGAGAGGCGTGGCACCGCACACCTGGCAGATGCGTCTGACGTCAAATTTGGATGGCACCTTCAACACCAAGATGTGGTACTTGTTGAAGTAATGAAGCGCAAGCTCGCCGATATTGGAGCCAGCAATCACCACACGTACACCAGACTCGCTGATCTCAGAGCACATGGCATCCAACTGCTGCTCCTCTCCCTTGGTGAAGTCCAACATTTCCTGCGCATTGTGGAGCAACACCGTGCCCTTTGTCTCGGTGGTGGAAATGTCAATAGGACACGTGAACACCACCACCTTGGACTTTTCACGCACGTGCTTGACGTGACCCTCTGGTTCACGTGGAAACACCATGCCCTTGACCACCTCGGAGTTACCCAAAGAGGATCCCATGATCTTCACCACGCGCACGTTGTCGATGTTGAAGGCCTGCGGCTTCTTGGGGTTGAGAATCAATTTCACGGCATCCGTCACAAGCTTGCTAATGGTATCCTCCAAGCCGTATTGTTTGGCGGCCACCACCGGGCGGATGACCTTGAGAAGCTGGTTCTCGTCCATCACGTTCTCCACCGAGTCCACCACCAAATTCTCCAAGGTATCGTGCAAATACTTTTTGGCCAAGTTGAAGCCCTGGATGATTTCCGGAACACTCAAGCCCGTGGTGAGGAGCTTTTCGCTGATATTTAGCAATTCGCCGGCTAAAATGATCACCAAGTTGGTATTGTCACCCATCTCAAACTCCTGCTGCTTGGATGCCATGATCAACATCTTGACTGCGGGATGCACGATATCCAACTCGTTGAGGATGGTGGCGGCGTCGTTGGTCACGAACGTGCGGTCATGCTTGTTGACCAAGATCTTGTTGCGGCCACTGGGGCCCATGGACGTAAGCACAATGGACGAGATTTCGCGGACGGCCTCGATATTGCGGATAGTAGCACCATCTTCGGCAGAATACGACGAGTATCCTTGCTTGAAAAGACCTGCGTTGGGGGCGGACGGCAATTTCAACGACATGCTTACGGTAAGCTTAGGGTGTTTTGGGGTTTTTTTTTCCTAGTGCTCGCGCACGTGATGCGCAGCTTCCCATCTGATTTAGAGTTGCCGGTATACTACTGTGGTGTGAATATTAGAATTAGTTGACTGGAATTAATGTTCAGAAATGACAATATTGAAGAATTAGTTGACTGGAATGAATGTCCAGGAATGTTAGTATTGAAGAATTAGTTGATATTGAATTGAATATTCATTCTGGGAGTGTATGTTTTGTAGATGATGTAGTAGATTTCAAAAACACTCATTTGTAGCTAGACCTGGACAATAGTTCATAGAAAGCCTGGAACCCGAGGTATGATCAACTTCATGCAACAGCTGAAAATATTGGTCTTGATGTGACACTCTTTGTCGACTTTAGGTAAAGAATTTCTTGGGGTGCGAATACTAACAAGTCTAAAACTGAAATTGAATGTATCGGAGGATTGTTTAGTGTGATTTAGTATTGTGAATAAGGATAATTATAAATTTGTAATTAAAAATTTAAAAATTTTAAATATTTGTAATTGATAATTTCAAATTTAAATATTTGTAATTGATGGGGCTCAGTACAGTGTTTTTCAAAATTATTCAAACCACTGCGACAATTACAGTCTTTTTCAAAATTATTCATACCAGTGCGAAATAATTATTCATACCAAAAGGCACAATGTTTCACACCAACTTTTAATAGTTTTCAGTAATCAGATTTTTTATATCTTACTAATTGCTATTACATTCTATTCTTGGAGTTTTCCAATCAACGGCCAAACGGACAACTAAAGTAGTTTCCATGTTATGCTGTATATTTAAACTTTTATTTGGTATGAATAATTTTGAAAAATACTGTATTCAAACCAATATTTCAAAAGTTTCGACCACTTCTCAATTCTTTCAAACCAAGTACACTTGGTATATACAGGATGGTATGGAAACTAGTTCAGTTCAGTTCGTTTTCCCTTGATTAGAAAACTACTAAATGGATATATGAGGCAACTTTCCAGATTTTAATTCCAAAATATTGAATTCTAAAAGTTGGTGTGAAATATTACGACATTTGGTTTGAAAGATTGTGAAGTGGTATGAAACTGAAACATTGGTTTGAATAATTTTGTCGCACTGGTTTGAATAATTTTGATACTGTACAATTATTGCGTTCTCGGTATATTTATCCATCACTCTACGCTCGCTTGGTGTGCATTAGAATGTAACCAGGACCAGGTAGAATATCCGCGCCAGCGACTGATCTAGTGACATTCTCAGTTGAATATATAGGATCTATTCACGATTACAAATTATAAGGGATTACTGCTTGGCTGAGTACCTCTAAAGATCTAATAACGGGATCTCCTTGAAGACAAGTAAGTCGAAATAGTAACGTATCAAAGAACCAATGATTGAAAAGGTATTGATCAAGATACAAGTTTGAAGATAAAAAGTGTGTGGTATCAGGTGTATGGTATCAAGTATCAAATGATCAAGTTATCAATCTATTCAGTATTATCATCTGTTTGTTGGTGTTACTACTGGCTTCTTGATAATATTTCTTGTAATCTGTAATTTGATCATATCTCTATTTCATCTCTATTTCATCTCTTATTTATCTCTATTTTATCTCTATTTCATCTCTATTTCATCTCTTATTTATCTCTATTTTATCTCTATTTTATCTCTATTTTATCTCTATTTTATCTCTATTTTATCTCTATTTTATCTCTATTTTATCTCTATTTTATCTCTATTTTCATATCTCTATTTTCATATCTCTATTTTCATATCTCTATTTTCATATCTCTATTTTCATATCTCTATTTTCATATCTCTATTTTCATATCTCTATTTGATATTTTTGCTGCCTGTCGCAGCAAGACTCATCATCAGAGCCTGCCGAAAGACGCACATTCTAAATGCTGGTCCCAGTGTCTATACCCTCGCATATTTATTTCACCTCCTGAAACAGACACTACAGCCTCACAGAGTACCCTGCTCAATGATAATTGATATGTCACTGACCATAATTGTCATGATCTCATCCATCATATTAACTTCATTCACACGACGAAATTTCTCTTCTAGAGATTCGTCCGTGGCTGATTCTTGATTAATACCTGGCCATAAATAACAAGTGTCCTGTTAGTCAAATGTCCTGTTAGTCAAATGTCCTGTTAGTCAAATGTCCTGTTAGTCAAATGTCCTGTTAGTCAAATGTCCTGTTAGTCAAATGTCCTGTTAGTCAAATGTCCTGCTAGTCAAATGCCCTCTTAGTCAAATGCCCTCTTAGTCAAATGTCCGAGTTCTCCACAAATGAACGCAAAGATTCTAGAGCATGCGGATTGCCGCCAAAATGATCTTTCAATACGGAATTGTACATCGCAAGAAGTTTCTCATACTTCTCAAGCTTTGCTTCCTTCTCCTTGATGGCAACCTCAAACTTGCTTATGTCACGCTGTAATTGTTGCTGTGCTTGTTTCTTCCTTTGTCGGCATTTGGATGCAGCAACTCTATTACGCTCAAGCAACCTCTCCTTTTTCCACGCCGCTGACCCCGGAATCGGACCGTCATTGGGGTTATATATCACTTCGTTGTTGTATATGAGCGTGTGGTTTGGAGGAGGTACTCCAGCCACGGGAGAATCTTGTACTTTCAAAGGTGCTGCTGTGACCGGCGAAGCAACACCATTACTGACACCCGCAGCCACTGCTGTCTCTTCTCCACGTGCTAAACCATCTGGATTGAGACGTACATTTGCTGGAAGATCTGGAGCCAAGGTATTTATGACTGGACGGTTGGAAGTGATGTTCCATTGGCTTCCTGCCCCAACTCCGGCTCCGAGGCTTCCTGCCACAGGGTTCACCTGGCTGGTAGGACTTGTCTCTGCAAAAGTATCATCTTGAAAAGCAGGTCTTTGGCGTTCTGGGTCATTTAGCTCATCGAGCAGGTCTTCATCCATAAAATATGCCTCGTGATTCACAATCTGGCCAATCTGACCGTTGGAGATGGATATCCGCCGGTGCCTTGTACCTCCGTAAGGCACGTGCATCGTAGGGTCATATAATGGAGGGTTCGTGATGGGGTATGAGTTGATATCGAACGGGTTGTGGAACGATAAGCCGCTGAAGGGCACCACATGCTTTGTATGTTGAGGATGGCCTGGACCCAGGTGCTGTATTTGGGCTTCGTTCTGTTGCTGGCTCTGAGATAACTGCTGCTGCAACTGAGCCTCTAGTATTTCTTGGGCCGAGGGCTGTTTGCCAGGGATAGCTCCCTTCTCTGTAAGACCTGGAATACCCATATTGTCTTCTTGTTTCACACGCACACTCAGTTGAAAGGGGAGATATTCCGTTGAAGCCATAGTCAACTTGGGTTGCATGAAAAGCTATAAAAGGCTATCGGATGGGATGCGGAGCTGGAAATTGGAGCTTCGATGTGGATTTTTTGGTTTGGAGCACAAATTTTGGGCTGGGCTAAAAAAAGAAAATGTCTGAAATATTGGAATGTGTCTTCAGTGTCCAACCAAATAATAAATTGCGACTCCCTGCCCGAATTCCATTTTTTTTTTCTTCCCATGCGCCCTTTTGCAGATAGACGAACTGGATCTGCGAGAATACTTCTTTCTGGCAAATCTAGTTCCTGCTTTAAGCTTTTTATCGCTTTCGCGCCACTTTTTCGAGAATTCGCCTCTGAGACGTCAGCTGAGAAATCCCAAATGCGGTAACGTTAACGGCTCGTATTCCCGAAAACGGCCTTGTAAGAGGGAAACTCGCCCACAAATTACCTTCAAGGTATCTCCCGAGAAGACTTTAGCTCGTACTTTTGCGTAAGTGCGAGTTCAACTGTCCAAGAAGCGAAAAGTTCTGTTCAACTCACTTGTATACAAAACGTCCTGCGTATGGGCCACACGGGATTCGCCGGCATCTGTTAAAAGAAACTTTGTAACGGGAAAAAAGCCGATCTGATAACCCCACCGTTGCACACTCACACTTTTCGACCAATCATTGTACCAAGGAACGACCACCAAAAGAGCCACTCCGAAAGGTAACAGCCATTGAGATATCTCAACGGCGAGCGCACTATGGATGCATACATACGAGAATGGTCTTATTCATGGCAACCCTTCGTGCGTTGCTCACTCCCATTGTAGCATCCATGCACGCACGCATGCGGTAACGTGCGTCTGGCGAATTTGCGCTAATGACCAATTCACGAGGTTATGTCTCATTTCCCTGCCATAGGTTGTAGCGGATCTCTGAAGGTTGGAAATTTTCGGATGGGCCTCTGACTTCGAGTGCAGATGCATGTCCGAGTTAGGAGCATTGGCAAAATGCAGGACACGGGGGTTGTGAGGCCACACCAAGCATATCGTCATTTAACGCCACAAGGGAGGAAGCACATCCGCACCTCTCCAGTAGTAAGGCCCCCCAGTCTACCTAGACTCAGTGTTTCCAGTCTTGGTGTGCACAAGCGCCACCGCGCCTACTCCCCTCCCCATCCCATGCCTTCCTACAAGCAACTAGTGGAGCTATTGCACGAACACAAGTTTGACACCACGGGCTTCAGGGACAGATTCTGTGACTATCTACCGCACGCGACGGAGATCTCCTCGAATCATTCTTTCGATGTGATTGTTGAGCACCAGCGAGGGTTCAAATGGTTTGGCATCCCACTATTTAGCAGCAAGTCATTACTTCCACTTCTAGACCCCCCTTCATTTCTGAGACTAGATGGAAGTAAAATTCTTTTGGCGAATGACTCCTTGGATAATTATGTTTTGCCTGATTTGGACTGGTCCTGGGTCTGGGACCTGTGGTATGTCTTGATGCTTAGCGACGTGGACGAGCAGGGCTGGCTCTACTCACTGTTTTGGCGCTTCAATCCTCAGTGGCACGGAAAGTATTATTTTGGTGATTTTGTCCGAAAGCGGCTTTGGATCAGATTGCGTAAGAATTCCAATTCTGACCACTAAATCCATGAAGAATTAGCGATGTTCTTCGGGTGGTATAAATCAATGAAGCAAATGTTTGAAGAAGTTAATTTTCCTGGAAACCCTAAACCCAGTCATTAAAGTCGTATCAACACTGGTGGTTAATTTTTGTTTAGGGTTCATTCTTGTTGGGGGCTGGTTCATTCTTGTTTAGGGCCCATTGCAGGGTAACGCTCCGAAGCACCCATTTGTGCTAGAATCACGGCCCGAGGCAGCATAGAATAAACTCTGGTGATAAGTAAGAAGAAATGTAAATAAGTTTATCTTCAATAGTGAAAGTATACGTAGAACTATGCGTATTTATATACCACTGTTTCTCATTTTTGCAGCAATTCTCTTACATCCCTTGTTTCAGAATGTAGGCAACAGCATGCACACAAAAGTGGGAATAACTATATAAGACACTCTATTTCCTTGATCTTTCTCCTCATCCCCATGGATTCTAATGACTTGGCTATAGCCCTCCTAGTGGCTAAGATGGCTTTGCAAAGTCGTCTGACATTCGACAGTATGTACTTTACGACAAATTAATATCCCAACTGTTGAAACTCACGGGATACACTCTATTCACAATACTTTACCATCTACTAATCTTTAGTTGCCTTGGACAAGTTGACCCAAAGCCTTACGAAAAGATTCAGGAAGAAGCGAGATTTCAACTTTGTTGCGCCACCCTTGCGCAAGAGCAGATACTTCGATGCCGCTGGAACTATCAAAAAAGTCAGAGGAGTATGCATGTACAAAGCTAGCCACAAATCAGTTCAGTCACTCGAACAGTTCAGAGAAAGTTTGGAGAGAGGCGAATGGGTGGCCACCGACAGAGTCTGCATATGTCTTGTGAGAAATGTTATTGAAAGTGTGATTCGATTATTTCAAAAACAAACCTCCATAACAATCCAAATCAAAAGGTCGGTGGAAAATCTAATGCAGATTGTGGATCTAGTCTTTTCCAGAAGTGAAAGCAAAGGACCGCAGACGATATCTGCATTACACTATTTACTTTCCCAACTAGCTTTTGGGTTTCGTTTTAAAGAGGGTATCGACCATCCCATTTTCGGCATTTTTAAGGCTTTCACCGGAGTCACGGAAACCATGCACGGTTTATCTTGTGTGCATCGTCTTCTTCTGATGGTGGTTTTAACGTCAGAGGTGATGAAATTCATGGTGGATGCCATCCATTTGTACTGCACAAAATACGCCCGGGAATATATTGCAGACGCTAGAAGAACCACCCTCGCCTGTTTGACAATCTATCATGACTCAGAAATCATCGAATATTTCTGCTCCTTGCAATTCTAGAGCCAGTCTTGGTGGAAACGGCCTTGAACGAATTTCTTCCAATCAAATACGTCATTCCACTGCCCAACGTGGTTGTTGCAACAAGCAATCCGTACCAGTCGAACACCTCGGCCAAGTCCAAGCCTGATAGGGCTTCAATGGCAGGTTTCAAAACAAGTCCACCGATGTAAAACATTTGCAAGGCTGTGTTGACTTTCCCAAGAAGATTAGGGTTTACCGTGTGCGTGGTAATAGACATGTCAAAATATCTCAGGACAGTTACCGGGGGAGGCAACGAGCGGTAGCGAACATAGAAGCTGATGAAACTGAGTATGACATCTCGGCCAATGATCATGCTTGCTACATATACAGGCATCAGATCTTGGATACAAAGCGCTATGGTACAAGTGAACATCAAGAATTTATCTGCAGCAGGATCAATGATGGACCCCAACACCGACTGAAGCTTGAATCTGCGAGCAATGTATCCGTCCACTAGATCAGTGACACAGGAGTATGTGAAGATTGAAATGGCAGCTGTAGATTGACCAGTTGCAATAAAATAACCCGCAAAAGGTGTGGTGATGATTCGGGTGTATGTGAGCAAATTGGGTATCGTATACAAGTCATTGGAGATGGTTGAACTTGTGGTGGATTGTGAGAAAGAAGTTTCACGTGCAAGGTTTTTTTTGTCTGCTATTAGCAGGTTCGGTGGTTGGAAGTTCGATGGTTGGAAGTTCGGTGGTTGGAAGTTCGGTGATTTCGTTTGGAAGTTTGGTGATCTCTTTTGGAAGTTTGTGTTGGGCTTCTCAATTGACTGCTTAAGATTGAGACGAGAGTCGGATAGTTTATTGGTTGCTATGATTGACGACGAGATAAATCGACTTGGGGTACGGAACAAAAATTGCTTCGCTGCTAAGCCATGGCGGGCCACTAGAGGCCGTGACCAGGTAAGGAACATGTGGAAGACTTTACTGGCGAGGGTCTGAGATGGAGGATGTGGTGAAAAGAGAAGAGTGAAAAGTGAGAAGTGAGAAGTTCACTGCGCATGAGATCTGGGGTAAATTCATCGATGGGTGCGCAGCAGAATAGGACTACTTCATAGAGCAAAATGGATTATGAAAATGTATTATGAAAATGGATTATGAAAATGGATTATCAAATGGATTATCAAATGGATTATCAAATGGATTATCAAATGGATTATCAAATGGATTATGAAAATGTATTATGAAAATGGATTATCAAATGGATTATCAAATGGATTATCAAATGGATTATCAAATGGATTATCAAATGGATTATCAAATGGATTATCAAAATGTATTATCAAAATGTATTATCAAAATGTATCATGGAAATGTATTATCAAAATGTATTATAAAAAAACATAGTTTCATTTGTTTATTAAGCAGATGCAATTCAGAAACGAGCTCTGCATGGCTCGCGTCGAAGAATTATCTACATTCCTTTGGAAAGCCCTTGTCATTCACCAAGCATTCTGGTGTTTCTTGAGGTCCCGCACCAATCTGCGTCAAGATGATTCTGCTTACATTCTTCCAGGCATCAGCGTCAAACTCGATCGGAGAATCCACAAACGATGAGGTCTTGTCTGAGATCTTGTCCCAACCAGGCACGTTCTTGAAGTACTTGTGCACCAAGCCCAAGACCTTGTTCTCGTCCTTTTCTTCATAGTAGATGACAGCATTTGGCCCGGCATCGAACGTATAAGCAGCAATGATCTTGCCCTCTTGTTCATTGAGCTTGTGCACCAACTTTATGATCTTCTTGGAGGTATCGGTCAAGTAGAAGATTGGTGGGGAGGAGTCCAAGCAAACAGCATGGAAGGAGTTGGAGTCTTTCATGGTCAAGTCGCCGAAAGTCTGGAAATCACGGTCGAGTATGGACTTCTTCATCTCGTCAAATCTCTTTGGAACAACTTCCTTGATACGCCACTGAAACAAATCGGACGTGGCCACTGTGGTCTGCATGCCTGTTGTTGAGGGAGTATCTTTCTTGTCATCGGAAACAACCAAAATTGCGGCCTTCATCAGAGGCCAGTGGTCCACTGGAGCAACCTCCACAGCCTTGGAGTCCTCGCCATTTTCCAAATCGCCCATTTCCCAAGCAACATATCCTCCAAAGACAGATCTGCATGCAGACCCGGAGCCCTTTCTGGCGATTTTGGAGATCTCCGACATCAGCTGCGGAAGCTCATACAACTTGGCAATGGCCACCACAAGAGCAGCGAATCCGGCAGCAGAAGATGCCAAACCGGCAGCAGTGGGGAAATTATTCTCAGAAACAATGTGCAAGCCATACTCGGAAAGCTTGGGCAAACTGGAGTCTGCAGATTCCAAGTCTCTTCTCAATTTCCTCAAGTCCTTCAAACATGCGATGGTTCTTTCGCCTTTGATGCCTTCCTCTTTTCCATTGAGCCACAAATTGTCCTTTGTGAAGTCTGGACTGGTGGCTGCTGTGGTAAGCGTCCTCAAGTCTGCCTGGTCCAACGTCACAGAGATGGAAGAGTTGGTAGGGAGATTGAGTGTCTTATCTCTCTTGCCCCAATACTTGAGTGTCTGGAGTTAGTACATGAGAGGATAACAAAGGGAATCAGAGTCGACATACAGCGATATTCACTGGAGCAGTGGTGGAAGCAGAGTACACAGTCATGGTGAAGTAGGTACGTGGAAAAAGTATACGACGCGCGGTTTAAGCGACGAGTACACCCGTACACCGAGAGCGAAGTTGACAAGAAGTTGACAAGTATTCGATTTTGATTCTGATAATTTTATTTCTGATAATTTTATTTCTGATAATTTTATTTCTGATAATTTTATTTCTGATAATTTTATTTCTGATAATTTTATTTTTGATAATTTTATTTTTGATAATTTTATTTCTGGTAATTTTATTTTTGATAATTTTATAATTTTATTTTTGATAATTTTATTTCTGATATTTTTTTAATTTTATTTTTGATAATTTTATTTCTGATAATTTTTTAATTTTATTTTTGATAATTTTATTTCTGATAATTTTATTTTTGATAATTTCATTTCTGATAATTTCATTTCTGATAATTCTATTTCTGATAATTTTATTTTTGATACTTTTATTTCTGATAATTTTATAATTTTATTTCTGATTCACTCTTCTTTCACTACTCATTTTCTGCTTCTGTTGTGTTCACTCTTCCTATAACCTTCAAACCCGTGCATCCCTAATCTCCTCAGATTTCTTCAAATTGTTACACATACTTCTACGAAACTTGACGACAATAGTATTTATACATATTAAAAGTTTCATGCACGTCTCCACCTCCACAATCTGGCCTTGCAGTCACCACTTCCTGTGGCGAACACACCTTCCATTCCCAGAGAGTTGAACGAGACGGCCACCGAGATCACGGAGTTGCGGTGTCCTTGCAACATCAACAAAGGGTTTCCGGAAATCTGGTCCCAGAAAATAACTCCCCTGTCTTTGGATCCGGACAAAATGAATTTGCTGTCTGGAGTTGAACATACACTCAACACAAAGTCCTTGTGGCCAATGTATGTGACTTCGCAGCTGGACTTCTTCGACAACGGTTGGCCGTTGGAAGAGGAGCTGATCAGGCCTGCGTCTGCCTTGCCTTCCAAGTTCCACAACTTGACTGTTCTGTCCAAGGAACCGGATGCAATTTGGTGACCGTTGGTGGAGAAGGCCACAGAGTACACGGAATCCTGGTGGCCATTACCAGATTCGTTACCAGAGTCCAATTTTTCGACAAGGAATCCCGTCGACGAGTCCCACACTCTGACTGTCTTGTCCAAGGAACCAGCGGCAATCAATTTTCCGTTGGGCGATACGGCCACAGTAGTCACGCCATCTTCAATCGACAAAGTCAACGAGCACTGCGAAGACCTCAAGTCCCAGATCCGAACTGTGCGGTCACCGGACCCAGAAACCAAACGGTCACCGTCGGGGAAAAAGTCCAACGAGTAAATGTCTTGCTCATGACCTCTCAAGATCTTAATGATTCTTTTCGTGGCCAAGTCCCAGATTCTAATCAACTTGTCCTCGGCTCCGGTAGCCAATAACTTGCCATCTGGTGAAAAGCAGACGGATCTGATGTATAAGTCGCCGTTAGTATTGGCCGCCGAGTTACTGGGGGACCCGTCGGAGTTGCCGTTTTCACCAGCATTGTCACCATCGCCATCTCCATGAAGGGAATTGGAGCTGTTGTCATCAATCAACTTGGCGACCAAAGCACCGGTTTTGACTTCAAATACTTGCGTAGTCTTGTTGCAGCCTGTAGCGATAAATTCACCGTTCTTGGAGAATTTCACACAGCACACCACGGACGAGTGGTCCAAGGATTGCATTAAGTCCACGTCCAACTCACGCTTAAGCGCAGGATTGTAAAGCACGTAATATTCGGGGTGTTGTTTTTTGAAGTCAGGGTTAGCCTTGGCCACGTCCAAGTCGGAGAGAAAAGGTGGGATGTCCTTGATGTGCAAGTGTTTATCTTTGGGGTCGACGACGTACTGGGTCTTGTCGATTATAGCCAACGACAGCTGCTCGGGCACAGCACCAGCAGCGGCAGAATCAGGAATCTGAGTCACAGGCTCAGTCTTGGGGTTAATGGGCGATTTCTTGGCCGCGTCAGACTTGACTACTGCAGCCAGTTTAATTACCGAGGGCTGGTTGTTGCCCACTTGAGGAGACAGAACACCGTGTGAATGTTGCACTGGAGGAGGCAACTGCTGGGGAAGAGGCGCCTGGCCCTGAGCAGGGTGTGGAGGCTGTTGCTGTGAGGAAGGCTGGTGTGGAGGAAGCGTGGGCTGTCCTTGTTGTTGGGAAGGAGGTGGGTGCAGCAGCAGTTGCAGTTGGTCATAGGAGTAAGGGTACTGGCCGTTTGTCTTGTTTTGGTGGGCCTGCCTGTCTCTGTTCTCCAACTCAGTCTTCAAACGTAAGATCTCCTCCTCGTAGGCCTCTTTAATTTTGCGATGGGCCATTTCCAACTCGTATACAGTCTGTCTGATTTGCTGCATCTCGCCAGTCTGCTGGCTGTACTTCAATTCGTACTCCTCCTTTACCTTGGAATAGCTGGAGGCTTCACTGAGGGCAAAGTCAAACTCCTGCTTGATAGCTTCCAACAACTCATTCAACCGCTGCTGATGCCTCTGGTTTTGCTGCTGTTGTTGTTGCTGCAGGGCCTGGTTTTGCTGCAGCTGGGCGGAGCCTGCGTACACCGACATTTGGGGCGGGGGGATTTAGTCGATACGTGGGCGGAAGAACGGGCTTTAAGGTGGCGGATACCTGGGGAGAAGGGCCAATGGATGGTGCTGATTGCGGGGATGTACCGGTCTATCTGGGGTGTGGGGACGAAAAGAGTGGCGGCACGGCAATTGGCTTGTTGTTTATCCGGAAGAAAAAAGAGAGCGGAAGAGCACTTGAGTAGTTGGAGGATGTTGAGAACAGGAAAAAAGGCGAAAAAAATGAAAAAAAAAAAAAGAAACCGGAAACAATCCCAAGTACTGGCTTGCTCCTGCACAAACGTGCGCGCCACTGGCTACCAGACACCTGCCCGGAATGGCACTGGATAAAGTAGATAATAGACTCCTTTGAATTGCGTTAAAACTGTAACACGGGTATTGGGCGTGGTGTGCGTGCTGTGCGCAGCCCCCTATTAAGTGGGCATGAGCTATGTGCACACCCTTATAAGTCTGACTGCGTGTTTCCCCTGCCGCTTGTGAGTGTTGCCGTGTGTATCTGGCCGTGAATGGCTGGCAGTGGTCCTAACTGACGGGATGCACGGGGGTCTATGTACCCTGCAACATGGAACGACATTGGCCCATCATGTTCGCAGGTGATTATTGTATAAGTGATGTAAAATATTAGTGAATTATTGAATTAGGTTTGATAAGAGAATGAGTGAATAAATGAGTGAGTAAGTAATTGTGAATTAGAGAATGTGTGAATGTGTGTGAATGTAACTGAGTGAATAAGTAAATTAGTGTTTTCAATAATGTGACAGTTTTAATTACTAAATCATACAAGTAGTGTAATAACTAGTAAAGTTTATCATTGAATATTAGCGTATATTAATCATTCAAACTTACTTTTAGACTCCAATCTAAAATGTGCAAGGCATATATTGTGTATTAGCAATTCGGAACGCAGGCCCGCGCAGCGTGGTGCACTGGGTTATCCACGCGAGCTCCCCATTCTCACCACTCTCCTTCACATCAAATGGTCTACTTCGGCGACCGGACATTCCGGGGTAAAAAAGAACAAGAAGCCTATAACCGCTCTTTTGCTGGACGGTACCAGGCCCTTATTCGCCGCAACCATTTTCTCTACTTTGGTTTGCCGTTTATGCTCAGTATAGTGGCCGGCTCCATCTACCTTCAGAAATTCACCGCCCTCAAGTGGGAGAGGTTTGACGAAAAGTACCGCCAGATGAACGAGGATGAGATGTTGAGTATGATCGGCAATCGGCGTACTGTGGATAAACGTGATGACTACTATAGACTCCAGGGGCTCTTAAAGGACCACTCGAACGACGTTTCGGACGACTATGAGATAGTGAGGGTCAAGAGGAAGAAGGAGGACGAGCCTGTTTGGTAGTGTCTTGTACATAATATCCAAGGAGATGCTCAAGTCTGACAAGGTGTTGGTGACGGCCCTAGACCTGCTTTGAGCGTGGTGTGCGCGACGTCTCCGCTTTGACTCTATTGTGCGGTGATGCAGCGCATCGCGACACGGGCCTTTTTCATCTCTTCTGCTCTCAAAATGGTTTCTTTCTCGTGTGAAGTCTGCAATGACACCGTCAAAAAGAATAAGCTAGATCAACATGCCCAGAGATGCCGTGGTGCCTACTACACCTGTATCGACTGCTCCACTACCTTCAATGGCACAGAGTACAGATCACACACGCTGTGTATCTCTGAAGCTGAGAAGTACGAGAAGGCGTTGTACAAGGGCAAGGGAAAGGCTGATAAGCTGAAGGAGAAGAAGCCTGACACGGAGGCTGTTAAGGGTTTTACAGGATCCAAGGGTAGAGAGTCTAAGAAGGAGAAGGAGAATGTGAAGGAGAATGTGAAGGATGCTGAGAAGAAGGAGAAGAAGGAGAAGAAGAACAAAAACTCCCCCCTCGCTGACATCTCCAAGCTCTCCGATGGCTCCTTATACAAAATCGTCAAATCCATCTCCAAGGATTCTAATTTAGACAAGAAGAAGGTCATGGAAAAGTTGCAAGTCAAGATTTCCGATGGCAAGCTTGTGATTTCGTTGTAAATATAAATTTCATGATGGTAACGTTTCATCTATTTAACTTTTGGCGCTCCGGTTCAACGCCTTGCTCAACTTGGTGTAGAACTGCAGAAGTGTGTTGTATGGAAACTTCAAGTTGTCCTGTAGATATTCCGGAAGAAAAGGTACCAATTTGCGTGCGTCTCTATTTCTCAGCTCCTGCTCTGCGTCCCTGGCCTTTTTGCTGAGATCATTCAAAAACACTGGCACGTAGGTGACCTCAGCCGTCGACTCAAACTGTCGCTCAATCACAAGCCTATACTCTATGAACACCGCATCCACCTCGGGCTCCAATACGGTGCTAGACTGTTTTACATCAAAGTAGAATTTCTCGCTGTCCTCTTCGTAGTTCACTATGCGCACGCCGGTGAGTAACTCAAGCATGTCAAACGTGAACGAGATGGTCTTGAGTTCATGGTCCATGTCGTCACGATGAATCATGGATGACAGAGATGCCGGCTTGCGGATCGGCAGTTCGTACATGTCGTCGGACTTGGACCTTTGTGGCGTAGAGCTGGTGTGAAGGAGGGGCAGGTCCTTGCCCTGGAGCTCCAGGAGCTGAGCCGCAAGAGTGTCGATGGTATTCTGTTTGGTCTCCAACTGGTGCCTCAACGAGCTTATTAGATTGGAGTCCGACAACTGCTGTAGCTGTGTGGTCTGCTTGTAGTCGGAGAAGATCTGGTCCTGTTGCGTGGAAACTAGAGAATTGACCAACGCGGCAATCTGCGCCGGGGTTTCTGCCGCCATGATATCATCCTCTGTGATGGATTTCTTGTTGATGTGCAAGCTGCTACTGGAAACTCGCAGGCCACTGCTATTGCTCATAGATAGATCGGGAATGGAGTCGTTTAGCATGGGTTTTCTCGCCTTGTTGTGGTGAGCTTTGGTAGTCTTGGGAGTTTTGCTGGGTTTGTTGTCGGAAATTTCCTCGTGTTGAACCTTGGGTTTGCGTTTGCGAGGTGACTTTCGTACAGATGTCGTATCGGCTTCGGACGTGTTTTCCGCCTCGTCCGTGGACTTCTTGGACCGTCCCATACTATGTTTTTGTATGTTGTAACTATAGGTGTTATGATGCGCGATCCATCCTGGTGACAGTATGCACGGCGGTATGCATGGCTGGTGACCATCAGCTGCAAATGAACCAATGACGAGCCATGGCCGGGGCAAACCAGATATTGCTTGACTCGGAAGTTACTGGTCTGGATGTTAGAAATTTCGTAGATATTTGGAACACGTCAAGGATTTTTTTGGAGTGATGAACTGCTTCACATTTCGCAATCATCTGGACATCGCAGTGAGCCTTGCAAACCTGGACATGACCTTTTCCTACCAGGATAGAAACCAAACAGGATATCATAGTATCTACAAATATCAAATAAAAAGTATTCCTGAGTGTGATTGAAAATACATGGTGATAAGCATCATCAAAATAAGACTCTAATTGTAGTTCCAATCTGAGACTCTACCTGAGACTCTACCTGACACTCTACCTGACACCACCTGACTCTCACCAAAGACATGAGGCTCACCTAAAACTTCCACCCCATAGGCTCTGCACCCGTGCACCACGCGCACCTACCTACTGAAGCTCGCATCTCAACCTCCATCCACATTCTCTTGCAGACCGCCATGTCATTTTCGCCGGATATCTTCCGGTCCAAGTTGGATGCCCTCCAAGATACGCAGGACTCCATTGTGTCCATCTCGCAATGGGTGCTTTTCCACCACCGCAATGCCTCCCACCTTTGCCAGCTCTGGGCCGAGTATACCTTAGACAACAACACCACCTTCTCGCCCAAAAAGAAGTTATCCTTGCTATACTTGTGCAATGACGTGGTGCAACAGGCCCGCCACAAACGCAAGCCCGAATTTGCCACCGGCTTTGCTGCGTTGCTTCCCAAGGTTATCCATGCCATTTACCTGACAGTCGGAGCAGACATCCAGCCCAAGATCGAACGTCTAATTTCCGTGTGGAGCCAGCGAAGCATCTTTGGCCGCGAACAGATTACGGCCATGAACAAGGCGATTGCCTTGCTGAAGGCTGGAAAAAGCCTTGACGACGTGAGTGCTGAGACTCCACTGAAATCTCCCACAGTCGATGTGGAGCCCGCCTTGGCGCCATTGAACGCTATTTTCCTGGCCATATCTAAAGCAACAGACTCAGCGACTTCGAATGTCTCTCTGATAAAAAACCAGGCCAACATGTACCTACCCGAGGACCCTTCTACACTGGAAACCCTTCCGCTGCCAAAAGTCTACATCTCCAAACTCAATTTGTTAGAGAAATTATGCACCATCACCAGTGCCACGCTAAAGGAGGCGGAGGATGCGCAAACAAAGGCTTTGCAGATTTTGTCCGACCTCTCAAAGGACTTGACTGAGTCTATAGCCACGACACAGAGCAACTACGCCTACATCAACACGCAGCTCCCCAGATTGCACACCGTCAGAGACGAGCTCAAGGAAATGGTCGAGGAGGAGGAACCTTCTCCTTCGTTTGATACCGAGGAAGTGTCTCCTTCTTTTGATTCCACAGAGGAACCCTCACCTTCTTTTGAGTCTTCTGAAGCGTCATCTGCATCCAGTGAACCCCCCAAACCCACAATTGTATCTATGCCTACTGCTGCTGCAGACAGCGTTCCCAAATACGAAAGTTCCAGTGATGATAGTGACGAGGACCTGGTGCTGGAGGTTCCCCGGAAGAGGTCACTTTCCCAGGATGACTCTAGGCCTCTCAAAAAAACCGTCGCATTTTCCGAGGATATACAGATTAAAGAATTCGAGCGGGATGAACGTGAAACGTTTGGAGAAAACACTTACGGACATAGCGATAATGGAACCGACGCCCAGCATGACGACTACACCGCACATCACAAAGATTCCCTTGAGCTCAAGCATGTGCAAGATATCAGTTCTGGCGACAATGAGTATGATCCTTCGCTGTTGAAGAACGGCGATAGCGATCAGAAATCAGGATTGATGGATTTGTTGTCGAAACTCAATTGACTCATGGTCATATGGTTCTCTTAAGTTTAGCCCCTAGATCCTAATACTGTGAGACTGTTCGATCTAATAAGTAATGCCGTATGATTATGTTAAATAATATAGTGAACACTTCCCGAGCCTTCCCTATGTAAAGTCCCCCAATGCAACCTTCCTGGTCAATTAAGTAGCCAGTGTATACTGCTCTCCTTGCTTTTGGGGCTTGTTGGACTGCGGCTCTTGGAGCTCTTTGGAGACAAGAAGTGAGTCTCGCTGTTCAAAGACCCAACGGAACTCGAGATGCTTTCTGCATCGGACTGATGCTCGTTGGAGCTCCCCAAAAGGTAAAGTGCATGCGTACGCGGAGACTCGCTTTTCAATCGTCGAATCTTCTTCTCTTGTCTGTGCAAATACGATTCCGGCTCAGAATATGCAGTCGGAAGCACCTTGGCATCCAGAAGCATGGAGCTGGTTTCCTTTGATGCCGAACATGTCTTTTTTTTCCGGCGAGTGTAGTAGCACATTTCTTCACATGACGCACAGTTGAGACACTCAGGAAGATCTCGGGTGCACTTCTTCTTATAGCGTCGGCAGCGCTGACAACTAGTGCGGGATTTCCTCTGGTCATGCAAATCTAACTCCAAATTCCCCAGGTAGCATTCGTAGATATTAATGTTACTCTGGAGATCCTCTTGCAATAGCCTTTTCTTTTTGAATACCACAATGGAATCTTTAAGGTTACGCGGCTGTCCGCTAGAGTGCGGCGTCTCGGGGGTGCCACGGACTCGAAAATCGCCAATGTGTTTGGCAATGTCAGGGTACTCAGAGAGAAGCTCATCCACGTGACTAAGCCTGTGCTCACGGTCCGAGGGTTTGATTTTGTCTGAAATTGTGGGGGGACCTTTAGATTCAGTGGCAAACTTCTTGTTGGCCATGCAGCAGAAAAGACGACGATGAAATCACAAAATGTAAATAGTCCAAAATCATCCATCCATTGACAGACGCCATTCAGATATATACCGTGATATGTTGCCTACATACCAGGCAATTCTTGCCCAAGCTGAGACCGCGAAAAAAAAAAGATCGGCACTAAACTAACCTATGATAGGGCTATATCGGAGATGGTTTGGATATTTGACGATTAGATTCTCCACAAGCTTGGAATCATCGAGCGCAGCCTGCGTCTCGGGTAAGTTATTCGACCATGCAACCTATCAAAAAGCTGGACTCGATACTCTCACCGTGAGAGCGCGCAATTCTGCACCGCGGCTGCAGGGAACCTTTCAGCCCCTGCGTGGATCGTCATGTTGGAAGCACGCGCGCAGCCATAGCTCTGAGTTGGCGGCTATATGCACACCTCACACTGATTAGTCTTTTCCCATGACATGGTATGATAATAACTCAGGCCACTTTAGCGCGCCATGCAGGTCCGTATGACCTTATCGATTGCTAAGGCAAATTTTGGCCTACCGGGCCACCTGCATTATAAGACGCCTAATTTGCTCACTAGAACCCCTCTTAATGCCGAAGGACAACTGGCGAGCCTGGCGAAACTGCCTGGCGCTGCCTGGGCCACCCCAACCTTCGACATACTGCCGCGCCATAGGAGCCGGCGAGGCTGGGCTCAGCTTGCGCATTTCGCTAAAACTGTGAAAGTAGCTCGCACCCAACTCCAATTTCTGCTGTGTAGGAACTCCGCGTTTCAAATCGCAAGCGATCGCCTGCAAAATAGAGCTTTCGTGCGACACTGGCTGCTTCTGGCAACTTGAGACGACTTGGCTTGTCTCTGCCTCATCTATGCACGTGTCCTGCATGTAACTTAGACGCTCAAGCTGGACTTCCTTCTTGGGCAAAATCTCCGGTGGTCTCTGCACGGCAGGACTTTCCTGCTCCACACCACTACCTAATTTCTTCGTATGTGCACCTAAATGTGGAAGCTGACAAGTAAAGAATGCCTGCGCCAGACGCAGGAGTTCTTCGTAATGCTTCCTGCACCCGAGATACACTAGATTGCGTGCTCTTGTCATGGCAACATATAAGAGTCGTGCATTTGAGTCCTGTTTTGAGTCCTGTGTTGAGTGCTGTTTTGGGTCCTGTTTTGCGTCCTGTTCTGCGTCTTGTTTTGAGTCCTGATTTGAGTCCCGTTTTGAGTCATGCGTTGAGTCTTGTTTTGACTCCCGTTTTGAGTCCAGCGGCGTCGCCTCGTGACCATCTTCACACAATAGCGAATCTTGACCGCTTAGTCTCGCATCTTGCATCGGTGTCGTCAATATAGTATCCCAGTACAGAGAAAACTGGGTCTGGCCTAGAATGAAAACAACGGGAAATTCAAGTCCCTTGGCTGAATGGATGGTCGATATTTTTACAGCATTGCTGGCCCCCTCCGGCACTTCTTGATCGTAGGTCTGGAGAAAGTAGTCCAAAAATGATTGACTGTGGACTTCATCATTAGCGACATACTTGCTGTAAGAGTGATGCAAGGAATTGTTGAACGACTCAAGCGCCTCACGCAGGGTCGCTTTTCTCGCTTGTGCGGAGTCAGCCGCCAGGGTTTCAGGTATTCCGATTATCTGAGCAACTCGTGCTAAGCCCTCCACCAACTCCACAGGTCCGTACGCGTGGGGGCCTCGTTGGCGCACCTCGCTTATGTAGTTTCGCTCATATTGCACCACATTGAGAAAATGGACTAGCGTCTTGACTACCTGTGGGTAATTCTTGTAAAGGCCTTCGATGTAGCTGGAGTGTGTGGCACGTCCCCTGGTTTGGCCACGGTCTCCGTTTTCGTCGATTTTCGATAGCTCTTCGAAAAGATGCGTTTCGAGAAATAAAGCATCTTGTGGATTCGCATCTTGCATGCTCCGGTTGAAGATCTTGGCCACCCGGAGACTAGACCCACGATTCCGGTCAATGTGTTGCAAAACACTCATCAAGCTGAAACTGGAGTCTGAGTCGCCCGATATCACGCTAAGCACATCTTTATACAAGTGTAGCGACGTTTCAATCCACAAGTTGCCTTGAGACAACTTCACACTGGGAATTTTATACGAGGTCTTCAATAGGGACTGCATCGAAAGCGCACTATCGTTACTCCGCGTCAAGATAGCTATATCGCCCAACTTAATCAACCCTCCCAGCTGGCACACAAGCCGGATGATCTCTTTGGCCACAAATTGCTGCTCCAGTATGACGTTGTTGGCGTGGAAGATAATGGGTTTGCCAATCCTCTGTGGTCTGACGGTTATAAGCCCCGTGTCGCCATCTTGTAGACACATTCGAGTGGCAGCATCAAGGATCTCTTGTGTACACCTAAACGATTCCCTGATCATCACGTCTTTGATTTCGTAGCCTCTGATTTTGGCCAGGATATTTTGCATGTCAATATGGTTACTCCCCAAGAACCCATAGATGCTCTGGTTAGGGTCTCCTGCAATAGTCAAGTGTTTCTTCTCCTCTGGACCGCAGCCCACCGTGGGGTAACTCACTATGGCATTGATTATCTGGATGAGAAGCGGGTAGATATCCTGGAACTCGTCCACCATCACATACTTGTATGTGGCCAAGCGGGGCATTGCCTGGGTTGCGTCAGCAGTGGACCTGGCTCTTCGCATCATGTAGATAGCTTGGCCAATGAGCTCATCGTACCTGGCAAGCCCGTTACGGGAGAGGTACTGAATGATTCCTTCGATGTACTTTTCGTTGATTCCAAAGGGCGTGGCTGCTTCACTTATCGAAGTCTTACCTGAGAAGATCCGAATGAGCACGTTACCGAACTTAGTAGGAGTGATGGATGCGCCAATCCCATGGCCGTTGAATTTGATCAGTTTGCTCAGGAATATGGTAATCATTTTCTTCCAGGTCTTGGTATCAAAGGTCGTGAGTTTCGTGTATTTCGGTAGAATGCCGGGCCCATACTGGTCTAGAAGACCCCCACAAAACGAGTGGAACGTGGACACCTCCACTCTAGAAGCAAGCTGTGGCCCCACCAAGTCTTGAAGAGACTGGCGCAACGAGTCTACAGACTTGTTGGCCATGGAGAGCACCAAGATCTCTTCAGGAAGTGCTCCGTTTTTGAGGAGCTGTGCTATGCGAGCCACCATGGTAAACGTCTTGCCAGACCCTGGACCGGCCCGCATACGGAGAAGCTCGTTCATGCGAGCTGGATGGTCAATGCACTGGAACTGAGTTTCGGTCACGTTGATGATGGTTTCATCCTCTGGCTGCAATGGCCTGGTCGATGGTATAGACGCATAAACATGCCCCAGGGTTAAGGGATTGAGAGCTGCATGTGCTGCATCCAAGTGCTCACGTGCTATATTTGCATCCACCGTGTAGTGGGTTTCAAGCCCCAGGAGATCCGGCCCACTCTCTTTCATGCCCAGGATCATTGGAAGTAGCAGTGGCGTTTGAGATGGCACATGAAACCATGAAGCCATGCGCACTGCACGCGGCCATGCAGTGCCATAAACATAGGATAAGAGCGATGGGGAGTTAAATTCTGAAACACTTGGTATGTGGAATTAAGTGAAAGATTATATACGGGATAGTAGAGAGAAAGGTTATATACGAGATAGTGGAGGGAAAGATTATAGATTTAGACATGTTCGTTGAGAGTTTATAGTGGTGAAGTCATAGTATAGGAACGGGTTAGTCTCGTGGGCCAGTACATCCCTCAATGGACAAGAATTAGGGCATGAAGATACACCAGGACAACCATAGTTATTAGTTTATTAGTTCATTTATTAGTTTATTAGTTCATTTACTAGTTTATTAGTTCATTTACTAGTTTATTAGTTCATTTACTAGTTCATTAGTTTATTTATTAGTTCATTAGTTCAGTCATTAGTTCATTAGTTCATTAGTTCTGTTTATTAGTTCATTGGTTCATTTATTAGTTCATTGGTTCATTTATTACTTCATTGGTTCAGTCATTACTTCATTGGTTCAGTCATTACTTCATTAGTCCAATCATTACTTCATTAGTCCAATCATTACTTCATTAGTTCAGTCATTACTTCATCAATACCTCACTTATTTCTCTACTGATTCCCCCAAATCTAATACTAATATTCATTGTTTCTAGTCACTTCAAAACTCTATTCTATATCACATACCCCTCCTTCATATATGTAGCAGACCTTAGCTTTTCATTTATTTCTCTGAGTAGCGCGAATCCTGGTGTCGTCTGGATTCGTGTTCTGGCCCTGCACATCGGCTCGCGATATCATAGCTAAACAAGTTGCACTATTGGAGTAGAAACCTTCTCCGTGTAAATCACCTTCGGACTCCCCACCTTCAGATCTTGCACCTTCTGCACAACACATCTCAAATTTGTTCCCTTCTCAATCGTCTCCTCGGACTGTTCCTCTGTTGAACACACTATGAGTCTAAACTACCTCCAGAGCATTCTCCCCCAGAAAAGCCCTATAGTTACCAGTGACGCTCCCGCAGACCTACCCTTGGATCTAAGCGAACACGAACTAGGTGTGGTCCTGGCGCATTACCAGAAGTTATACGATGCCATCTTCCCATACAAGAACAAGCTTGTTCCAATCGAGGCGTTTCTCCGACACTTTGATTCCGAAATCAACAAGTTGGCCGACTCGCTCCACACGCTCCAGCTGCAGTCCATTGAGCTCTCCAGCGGCTTGCAAGACCACCGCTTGCTTGTGGATAAACTCAATCCCGTGATCTTGGACCTTATGATCCCTCCGTCTGTTGCCGAGCTGGTGCTTCTGGGCGCCATAGACAAACTGTGGGTCGAGAATATCCACTTCATTTCGGAAAAACACCAGTTTGTGGCCAGCATGGAAGCCGGAAAGAATACCCTGGATACAAGCTCCCTCTACAAGGACTCAAAGGCATTGGACGAATTGAAATCCGGCCTAGCGATTCTTGAAGCCAAGGCCATTGAGCGCATCCGCAACTACATCATCGAACAAATCCGCCTCTTGAGGCGTTCGCTCAAGACTTCCTCCCAGAGAGTCCAACGCTCGTTGTTGGAAGTGAAAGAGATATACCCATTTCTCAAGCAAAGACGCCCCAAACTCGCATCCCAACTCCTTCTAGCATACATCTACACCATGAAATGGTACTACACCACGCGCTTTGCCAAGTACTTGTACTCGCTTCAAAAGATGAAAGTGAAAGCCATAGATCTGCTGTTTGTTCTTGGAGGTGCAAATGACCAGCTGGAGGCCAAACTGGGACTCTTTGGACTTATGGGCGGCGCTACAAGTTACGCCTACTCTGCCGCGTCCATGAGCGCAAAAACTCCAGGTACTCTGAATGGAGCTCCAGCACCCAAAACCACCTTGGCTGAATATTTTCTGTCGGTGCCTAAACGGATGCAGATTTTAAGTGACGATACTGAAGAGACTGCACGAGCAATCCCGTCTCAAATTGCAGAAACGTCCCCATTCTCGTATTGGCTCGAATTTTTTTTCAACCAATTCTCCATTGCTCTTCATGACAACGTGATAGTGGAGTACTTATTTGTTACAGAGTTTTTCTACGACGGAAGCGAGAAGTTCGATCTGCTCTCGACTATTGACCCTGAAAACCACAAGGATTCCACCAAAAAAGATTGGTCGCATGTCATGTTTGAAACTGTGTTCGACATGGGCCGTTCTTTTGCAAGCTGGTTGATTTCTTCTCCTCATCACCACCAATATCTTGGTACGCGGCTATCATCCGGACCTGCGCTGGCAGCTAATAGCGTATACCATTCGGGGACCCTGCTGTATTCCGGCACATGTGACGCATACGCCATTCTTCTCATGATACGAGTCATTCAACATAGAAGCTCCAAGCTCCACAACCAGTTTCATGTGCCAGTTATGGACGACTACCACAATCTGCTTCTCCTAATTTTCTGGCCAAGTTTCACCAAGATTATAGACTTGAACTGCGACGCCTTGAAGAAGAATGTTTTGGGGTCCAGCACTTATACCTATGGAGACGTGAATTTCGCACCCATCAACACCACGCAGCAATTTTCGCAGTTCTTGATGGGCTTGTTGAAATTGGCCCATGTACACGATTCCGACAAGGACACGATGTTCAACGGTGAACCAATCCGAATGTCAATCACAAGATTGCGCAATGATTTCGAGAGTTTCTTAACCAAAACCAGCACTCACATGCTTGGATCCAAAAACAGCAAAGCAGAGCAGAAGGAAATGTTTCTTTTCAACAACTACTTTTTGATCATTACGATCTTGAAGAATGAGTTTGATGAAGTCCAGGACCCGTTTATCCAGGAGCAAGTCAAGCACTTTGAGCTTCTCTGCGAGGCCCACAAACCCAAGAAATAGCCCCACGACGTGGTGCTACAACTGCGCAAGCTTAGATAGTAACCCACATAATTGCAAATAAGTCAGCACACCCTCCAAAACCCTCATGTGAACAAAGCCAATCTCTTTGATGACATCCAAACGCTTCAGCTCCGAAATCCCGGGCAATGTTTTGGCCACGCGGAATGCCAGGGTCACGATATCAATGGCTGAGTAACCTTTGTCCCAGAGCGACTCAAGCAAATCAAGAGCATCGTCGATTTGTTTCTTGATGATGCACGAGCCCAAGATCTTCTTGATGACCAATGGGTGCGGCTGGTCGACGATTTTAAAGACGTTGATGTCGTCCACAAATCCAAAGCCTGCTACCACACTTTGCAAGTTGTTGATGGCCTGACGCATATCGCCCTCGGCAGTGAATATAAGAGCCTTGACTCCCTCTGAATTGTAGTTGACGTTTTCGGCCTTGGCTACCTCGAGCAATCTCAGCAACACCTGGTCGTCGGCCAACTTGTTGTATCTGAGAATGGCGCATCTTGACTGTAGGGGCTCGATGATCTTGGACGATTGGTTGCATGCAAACGCAAATCTAGTGGTATTGGAGTATAGTTCCATGGTTCTTCTGAGCGCCTGCTGAGCTCCAGGAGTCATCGAATCGGCCTCGTCCAAGATAATAATCTTGTGTCTTCCTGGCGGCAACAGGATCTTTGTCTGGGCAAACTGCTTGATTTTGTTTCTGACCACGTCAATTCCTCTATCGTCCGAGGCGTTCAACTCCAAAGTGGCCAGGTGATACAATTCGGGCCCGAGTAGTTCAAATGCAAGACAATGGATGGAGGTTGTTTTGCCGATACCAGGAAGGCCTGAAATGATCATATGGGGCATGTTACCATCCTTGACAATGAGTTTTAGCCGCTCGATGGTTTCCTCATTTCCGACAATATCATCAAGTTTGTGAGGTCTATATTTCTCCACCCAAGGAAGGTCTAGCGAAAGGGCAAAGTTGGACATGGAGAGCTTGACTAGTGGTGTGGTGAGAAAAAGACGCGCGTCGCGATCACTAGTTGTATGGAGCAGGTGTGAAGACCCGTACCTCCGGGTCAGTATTCTATACTTGATAGAACGAGGTTGATAATATGCAGAGAGAAGGTGCAGATAAACAAAGAACATCTTCTTTCCAGAGAACACCTTCTTTCCAGAGAACATCTTCTTTCCAGAGAAAGTGCAGATTTTTAGAGAACACCTTCTTTCCAGAGAAAGTGCAGATTTTTAGAGAACATCCAGATGTCCAGAGAAAAATGCACAAGATCTCTAAGAATTCCCAATGATATCACATGACCAAAATCTAACCAAGCGAAATCAGGAAAAAGCTCTATCAACAAATTAGTCTTTAATACCTCAATCTTTTTATGATTTTTTTTAGTATTGGTGTGTATGGTAAATAGAGTGTCATAATAGGCAATTTGCACCTTTTCGCGAACCTAGCAGTCATTCACATCTTTACATAAAAATAGGAACAGACTTCATCTTTAAACAGATCTTTCATGTTTTTCCGTCAGATACCTGATTATTAGTAGTTATTTATTGATGTTTCTTGAAGAAATCGGGTCTAATTATATAGACTTCGGGCAGTTACGGAGTTAAGCTGTTTCAGGCGAGCAGCAGTAGAACTGGGAATGTTCATCCCTAAGTTTCAGACTGGCGGTAGTAAGGAGCTGCAGCTGTAAATTCCAAGCTGTAATTGACTATAGGGTAGTAATACATCAGAATTTCTTTTTATAGACTTTTCCAATTCTCCAGACTCTACACATCCTGATTCTAGGCCATGCTGTAGTGAAAGATGATGCATCAATAATCTCAATCTCTTGCATACAAAGTCTTGTGATACAGTATTTTTCAAAATTATTCAAACCAAATAAAAGTTTTAATATACAGCATAACATGGAACTAGGTTTGGGTTTGCCCATTTGACCGTTGAGTGGAAGACTAGAAGAATAGTGTATAAGAGCAATCGTCCAGATAAAAAATTTGATTACTGAAAACTATTAAAAGTTGGTGTGAAACTGTAATTATTCACACCAGTGCGACAAAATTATTCATACCAATATTCAAAATTATTCAAACCAAATAAAAGTTTTAATACAGCATAACATGGAAACTACTTTAGTTTTGTCCGTTTGGCCATTGATTGGAAGACTCCAAGAAGATTGTATGTAAGCAATCGTCCAGAAATAATTTTTCTGATTACTGAAATCTATTAAAAGTTGGTGTGAAACATTACACCATTTGGTTTGAATAATTTTACTAGTTTGAATAATTTTAAAATATTGGTATGAATATTTTTGAAAAACATTTACTGACTTTTTGATGTTCGACTTGCATGGATTTACGCGCTTATTGTGCGTGAGCACCGACAATCGAGAGAGATAATGCCAGGGCCAATACCAGCTTTCGACTTCCATTAAAAAAATTGATATTTTTTGGTTTAGGCTTCCATTTCAGGAAATCAATTTGCTCCTGGCCCGTTCTTTATTCCTGATTTATTTTCTCTTCCTTTTTGTTCCTAACTCATTTCCTCTTCCTTTTTGTTCCTGACTCATCTTCTCTTCCTTTTTTCCTGTTTTCTGGTTCCTTGCTGGTTTTGGCCGAGCATGTTAATGCACACTGCGATGCGACTTATCACAGCTCCTCAGCAACTCAATGTCTCTGGGATACTCCGCCAGTACCCGGTCGCAAAACTCCATCCAGCGACATTCCACCGAATCTCGCCTACGGCAGCTTGAGGCCGAGTCGCTTCAGGATGCGCTCCCCGAGGGTTTCTCCGCACCGGACCAGAATCGGTCCCACTTGGTGCACCGCATATACCATCCCATAGCGATTGTCACCGCCAACTTGGTGCTTGGCTCGATTGCCGGGGTTCTAGCGAGAAAAGGCCTACAGACGCTTACAAGCTATAGCGGCACTTTTTTGGGCGGTGTGGTGTGGGCCAACTTCGTGGCTTGCTTTGTCATGGGTTTTGCAGTAGAATCCGACGCGTTTTGGTCCCATCTCTTGGACCAGGAAAAGACAAAAGGCTCGTATTCTTCAAAGGCGGCCATTCCCGTTTACGTGTGTATTACTACAGGCTTCTGTGGCTCGTGTTCGAGCTTCTCCAGCTTCATTCTTGAAATCTTCACCAAAGCCGCAAACCTCTCGTTGACAAACTTAGATACTCCCCCGTATCCCAACTCGGGGTACGGTGTTCTTGCTACTTTAGAGGTGACGTTGGCACACGTGGGTCTCTCCATTTTCGGCTTGGTCATTGGGAAGCATGCAGCTCGCGCAGTCGAGAAGAGATGCCCAGCCATCTCGCTCAAAACCTATAAAGCAATGGAGTTTGCATTCTGCATCTTGGGAATTCTCGCGTATATCGTGGTGATTATCGTCTTGGCCATCCAAGGCCATGGGTCGTGGCGGTCATGGACATTCTCGTGCTTTTTCGCACCCTTTGGAACCATCACGCGATATTGTCTTTCTCGAGAGATGAACCACTTGGTGCAAAACTTCCCCTTGGGCACTTTCACCGCCAACATTGGAGCTTCGATTTTGTTGGCAGTTTTTATTGTTCTTGGCGAGGGCCGCCGCAGTTCTGGCTCTTTAAAGCCTATAGTCATGGATATTCTCTCGTGCCACGTTCTCGTGGGTCTTAGAGATGGATACTGTGGATGCCTCAGCACTGTTTCCACGTTTGCAGTGGAACTTCTCGCCTTAGATTTGCGTTATTCGTATACATACGGACTCGTTTCCATAAGCACGGGCTTTGTATGTATTTTGTTGATTGCAGGGACGTATAATTGGACTGTGGGGTTCACCTCTCAAGTGTGCTGATTGGAATCAGTTGGTCAAGAAAAAACTGGGGTTGAAGATACTGGTTATAGATTAGTAGCATCAATGCGAGGTTTCTTCAGCTTTGGTTGGTCTTTGCAAACGGCTATGATCTTCTCTTCATTGCCCTTATTCATTCCATTCCCCTTCTCCATGCCTTTATTTTTTTCCTTACTTGTTCCCATATTTGTTTTCTCTTTCCCCTTCTCCATTCCCTTATTTTTTTCCTTCTCCATTCCCTTATTTTTTTCCTTCTCCATTCCCTTATTTTTTTCCTTCTCCATTCCCTTATTTGTTTTCCCCTTCCTATTCCCCTTTCCCTCTCTTCCCCCCATAGGTGCACTTGTTTTAACATACTTTATGTTCGGTCTCTGGTACACAGGGTCAAGACTCACACTGCCATCAAAGATACCCTCAAGCCATGGCATTCTAACATCCTCTATATGTTCATCAATATAGTCAAATAAAAATTTGGCACTTGTCCAGTCGCTGGAAAGTGCTAGAAAATTCACATGGTCACTGTGGAGCACCTTCAGAAGTCTTGCGCTCGCACCTTTGGGAAGCTCCACGAGCTTGACTCTTTCTGCACCAGACCTGGATGCACTGAAGGTTAGCGTGGGGAATAAGTCCGTTAGGAGCCCCGTACTAATATCTGCTTTAGTAACGAACACGTATTTCACATAGCACCAGTCCGCAGGCAAAGCAGTGGATTTTCTCTTGAGCACCCGGGCGCGGTTTGGACCTGCTTGTTTTTCGAGCACCTGCACCACGGAATTGAACCCTAGATGTATATACTTTGCCTCTTCTGGAACAGGAGCTTTGGCTGAATTGTGTTTTTTTGCATCGTGTTTTTTTTCATCGTGTTTTTTTGCATCGTGTGTTTTTGCATCGTGTGTTTTTGCATCGTGTGTTTTTGCATCGTGTGTTTTTGCATCGTGTGCTTTTGCATCGTGTGTTTTCATGCCTTGAGTCATCTCTAGATGGCGCCCGTATCGGGAAAGAAGCTGGCTTAGACAGTCCATCACATGATCTGCAACATTGGGTGCCATCACGGGCCACTCCGAGCTTTTTGTGAAGGGGTTGTCGAGGATAGGCTTGTACACCTCCTTGCGCTTCGACGCAATGTCCTGTAAAGATCCTTGAATGGGCATGTTTCTGAATAGTAGAGGAGCACAGCATATCTTGGACCTCTGCGCGACTGCCTGCAGGCCAGCATCAGCTACAGTGTTTTTTAAAATTATTTAAACTAGTGCGACAAAATTATTCAACCATTTCAGAATTAACCAATTTCAAAATTAACCAATTTCAGAATTAACCAATTTCAGAATTAACCAATTTCAGAATTAACCAATTTCAGAATTAACCAATTTCAGAATTAACCAATTTCAGAATTAACCAATTTCATAATTAACCAATTTCAAAATTAACTAATTTCAAAATTATTCACCAATATTTAAAAATGTTTCGTACCACTTCGCACAATCTTTCAAACCAATATATGTTTCACACCAACTTTTAATAGATTTCAGTAGTCAAATATTTTATATCTGGACGATTGCTTATATTTATTCTAAGAGTCTTCCAATCAATGGCTGAAACAGACAAAACTAAAGTAGTCTTCCTGTATATTAAAACTTTTATTTGGTTTGAATAATTCTATATTGGGTGAATAATTTTACATCGCTTTGAATAATTTATATCGGTTCGAATAATTGTCGCACTGATGAATAATTTTAGTTTGAATAATTTCGAAATATTAGAATAATTTTGTCGCACTGATTAATTTTAACAGACTAGTGACTTACATTCTATTACACAACATGTTATATTTATACATTTTGCAGGTAGACGCAACGAAACTAGTTCGTGTAGTATTTTGTACATGGACTCAAGTCCTTTATTTTTTCTCATCGTCTTTCTTTTCACTCGAGTACAGCGGACTTCCTGGTGAATATGAAGGGGATCCGGGCGAGTACTGAGGTGACGTGGGGGAGTAACTAGGCGAAGTTGGCGAGTAACTTGGCGAAGTTGGCGAGTAGCTTGGTGATGTTGGGGAGTAGCTTGGTGATGTTGGTGAGTAACTTGGCGAAGTTGGCGAATAACTTGGCGAAGTTGGTGAATAACTTGGCGAAGTTGGTGAATAACTTGGTGAAGTTGGGGAATAACTTGGTGAAGTTGGGGAATAACTTGGCGAAGTTGGGGAATAACTTGGCGAAGTTGGCGAGTAACTAGGCGAAGTTGGCGAGTAACTAGGCGAAGTTGGCGAGTAACTTGGCGAAGTTGGTGAGTAACTTGGTGAAGTTGGTGAGTAACTTGGCGAAGTTGGTGAATAACTTGGAGAAGTTGGTGAATAACTTGGAGAAGTTGGTGAATAACTTGGCGAAGTTGGGGAATAACTTGGTGAAGTTGGGGAATAACTTGGCGATGTTGGTGAATAACTTGGCGATGTTGGCGAATAACTTGGCGATGTTGGTGAATAACTTGGAGAAGTACCACCATATCCAGGCGATGTTGCATCACCATATCCAGGAGATGTTGCTCCATATGAGAATGGCGAAGTAGGCGACACCATGGATGGTTGTCCACCATAAGAGGTAAGAGAACCTGAAGAATCCGACATGTTCGCAGTGTGGATCGGCGAGAAACCTGCCCCTTCCTCAAATTGTATCTTATCATCTTCCATCTCGTAGTCTCTGTAAGGCGTGGCACCTCCATCGTCAACCTTCACTCCAGCACCCAAGTCAATGTTTGGATTGGCTTGTTGCAACATCTTATCATCGACCATGACATCGAAAGCTCCCGTTCCCAAAGGTGGCATTTGCCCCAAGATAACGTTCTCAGAAATACCACGACAATCGTCAAGTTCGGCAGAAGCAGCTGCATCCAAAAGAATCTCCACGGTTTCTTCGAAAGAACAGCGCATCAAGGCTCCTGTTTCTGCTCTGTTGATACCATGACGGGTGATGGCCATCAAGTGACCACGAGCCGTCATCACATCGACCAACAACGCCATGTGACGATAGTTCACGTAAGAACCATCGAATGCAATAACGTTAAGAATTTCTTTGAACAAAGCAGAACGAGTAGCTTCAATACCGAGCACTGAGAGAATCTCGATGAAGTTATTAGAGTACGTCCGTGTAGCATCAATGCCTGGAACAGTAATGACTTCCGAAAGGTTCACACCATCTGTTTCCAAAACCCACTCTTGCTTCTGCGTAAACTCTCCATCTGGGTCTGGAGTACTCATCTTGTGCTGCATCATGAACACTCTCGTGATTCCCGGAATACCACGCAACGAAATGGTTTCCAACATGTGTGCCTCCACACGCTTCAAGATTTGATCTTCTTCATGGTCTCCTTCTTCCTCCAACTTAGGGTCACGAATCACACGACAACGAATGATCAACTTCTCAGCTGTGTCGTCAGACCAAATAACGAACAAGTCTTCTCCGAAGTTTTGGGAAATCTTCTCTGCAACTTGAGCCATTGTCAATTGCTTATCCAACATCTTTGCTCTGTCCAACTCGAGACGGAGCAACCAAGGAGATTGGTTGTCAATAGTCTCCTCGACTTTTTCGTCGGGAATGGCAAAGTATGCTTCAACAGTATCGTAATCCTCTTCAATGACGGTACTTCTGGGGTCGGGATCGTAATAGATCTCGGTGGCAGAAGTCACATTCTTCAACGTGGTGTGTTCGATGGCAGATTGCACAACTTTAGCCTTTTCAATATCAGAAGCAATCTCGGGTTGCAAGTAAACTGTAAGAGCCGGAGTTTTGATGTTCTTGGCAACGTTCAAAATTTCCTTAAGACGAGGCACTCCCAAAGTGACGTTCTTTGACGAAACACCAGCATAATGGAAAGTGTTCAAGGTCATTTGGGTTGCTGGTTCACCGATAGATTGTGCAGCAATGACACCCACCATTTCACCCGGATGAACAAGAGATTTTTGGAATTGGGATTCGATTTCACCGCAAACCCATTCAAAAGACACCTTATTCAATTTGAATTCTTCAATCACTCTGCGTGCGGCCAATCTAGAACGCAACAAACACTGGAAAAGAAGAGTGGCATTTTCTTGAGCTTCTTTGATAAGGTCAGATTTGCCCCGGAGAACCATAAGCTTGGTGCAAAGTGTCTGAATACCCTTGACAATCTCATCAAGTTTCAAGTCTGAAGCTTTTTGACGTCCACTGTGGAAAATCTGTTGCGAATTCTGAATGATACGACGCAAGTTCACAGGCAATGGCCAATTGAAGTCACCGTTAGGGAAGCACACATCTCTCAAGTACTTACGATCCTTGAGCAATTGATCATACTCCTCGTCGAGGACCTTTTGCAATGCCACATCACCCTTGATCTGCTTTCCTGATTCGAGCAATGACTCGGAAATCGACTTTGTTGGGTCCAAAACATCGATTCTGTATCTCTTTTCAAAGTTAGCATTTGAACCTGGAATTGTATCAACAGATTGTTTCTCAACAGCAGTACCATCCACTCCGTCCTCACCATAAACGAACTGAATGATATCACCTAATGAGTTTCTTGTGGTTCCATCGTAATGGACCATAATATCTTCCAAAGCCTTAACCAAACGACGTTGGATATAACCAGTTTCTGCTGTCTTGACGGCAGTATCAATAAGACCTTCTCTACCAGCCATGGCGTGGAAGAAAAACTCTTGTGGAGTTAAACCTCTCAAGTAAGAGTTCTCCACGAAACCCTTTGATTCCGGAGAGTAGTCATCTCTGGTGAAATGAGGTAAGGTACGGTCTGCGAACCCATATGGAATACGCTTACCTTCGACAATCTGTTGACCAACACATGCAGACATTTGAGAAATATTAATAAAAGAACCCTTGGAACCAGAAGTCACCATCTGCTTCACATTATTCAAGTCCTTCAAATTCATTTCAGCAGAACGGCCAGCGGTATCACGTGCTTGATTCAAAACACGCGAAACATTATGCTCAAAAGATTCTCTCAAAGTCATACCAGGTTCAGGTTCCAACTTGTTTTGTTGAGCATCAAGGATGATTTCCTGCACCTTTTGCTTGGCCTCTTGAATTGTCGATGTCACTCCGCGCATGGTTTCTTTATCTGCGATGGTGTCACCTATACCGATCGAGAAACCATTGTGTAGGAGCCAATAGTTGACGACTTTCTGGATGGAGCTGAAAAGTTGTGCACAGATCTGAGGTCCCTTTTCCCTCATGACTGTGTGAATAAGACCACCTCCAGTGGCACCAACAGTTTTCTTGTCCACCACACCAAAGATAATCTCACCATCCACAATCAACATTCCCTTGTCATCAGGACTGAGCATATCTCTGCCGTCATCAAATCTTTGTAAGTGGATTCCCTTGGGAATAGCCATTGAGAGCAATTGCTTTCCTGTCCACATTGGCTTTGGCTTGAGGACTGCGGGAGGAGGAATAACACCATCCCAATTTGGGATCCAGTACAACATATTCATAACTTGTTCGTACTCAATGAAGTTGTCACGTAAAGTCATTTTACGAATACCACAAAGAGTATCCTGCACAATACCCATAACAGGCTTATTGGATTGGGGAGACACAATTTGTAATGGAACCGCACAAATTTGGGACATTTCTGCTCTTGTTTCTGGTGATTGTGGAACATGCAAGTTCATCTCATCACCGTCGAAATCGGCATTATATGGAGAGGTGACGGACAAATTTAATCTGAACGTCGAGTATGGCATAACCTTGACTCTGTGAGCCATCATGGACATCTTATGCAAAGATGGTTGACGGTTGAATAAGACAGGATCGTCGTCCATCAAATGACGTTCGACTTTCCAGCCATATTGCAAGGCAATGTCTCCAGCTCTCTTGTTGTATCTCAAATCGATACGATCTCCGGTGTCACGGATAACGTATTTAGCACCAGGATGCTCATTAGGGCCATTGCGAACATATTCGGTCAATTTGTGAATATTGTAAGGAGTAACAACCTCGGGATAAGATAAGGTCCTTGCAATAGAAATAGGAACACCGACTTGGTCGAGATCGAGGTTAGGGTCTCCAGAAATGACCGTACGTGCAGAAAAGTCCACACGCTTACCCATCAAGTTACCTCTCAATCTTCCCTCTTTTCCTTTCAATCTAGCTCTAATGGACTTGATGGGACGACCAGTCTTTTGAAGGGCTTGAGGTTGACCAGCAATATCATTATCCATGTAAGTTGCCACGTGAAACTGTAACAATGCTTCGAATTCGCTGATCACGTGTTGGGGCGAGCCATCCATTTCTAGACGTTGAACATTGATGTTAGCTTTGAGAATGTCAGCCAACTTAAAAGTCAAGTCATCCTCTCCTCTTGCGGTATCGTTGAACGCAATCGAAGGTCTCACAGGAGGGGGAGGAACGGGCAAAACAGTAATCAACATCCACTCTGGTCTCGCATAATCTTCATTGAAGCCTAGTCTGTGGCAATCTTCCGCACTAATGTGTCTCAACACACTCATAATTTCGGAGGGAGACAACAAACGACGGTCAGGTTGCTCATTCTCATCGTAGGTCTTGTTCTGCTTCCAGGTACCCCATAACTTTAAGCCATCTCTGCGCACAGTGGGCTGAGTGTGGCCACATCCACCTCTTCCCGAGGTCACTTGGCCCTCTTCATTGATGGTATCGGCCTCACAGACCATTTTTGTTTTGGCGACATTCCACACGGCATTGAATCTTTTCTTAGGGTCCCGTATGCGGATAGCCTGAGCCATCAAAGGATTGGAGTCATCAACTAGAAGCTTTCCGCAATGCATGCAAACACACTCACATATTTTCTTGATTTTTGCAATGAAACCAATGTGGAAAACGGGCTTTGCCAATTCAATGTGACCAAAATGGCCAGGGCACTCAGCCATGTCTTCACCACAGGTCTGACACTTGAAATTACGGTCGATGGAGCCCAACCTAGGGTCATTAAGACCGCCATCTCTGGGCTTCTTTGTGGCTTGGTCCATGGTTTCCGGATACTCGATTTTTGCCACCGAAATGGCTCTCACTTCCTCGGGAGACAATAAGCCGAATTGGACCTGTTGAAGTTAGCATAAGAACAAAGAAAAAAAAAAACAAAAAAAAAAAA